>OMLF01057228.1:4922-15279 GCA_900302615.1 Holocentrus rufus | reverse complement strand
GCCAGATTCAGGCGCATGGAGGCCCAGACGGACAGACTGCTCAGTTTATTCGAAAAAATGGTTGACAAAATGTAAATTTATTTATTCTTTTGCTTTTCTCCCCTCAACATATTTTGTTTTCTAAGAATGAAAAAAATCATATATCACCACCATATTTGCGTCATTGCTTAAGTACATATGTGTGCATTTTTGTGCTTTTTGCGATACAACTCATAGGTAATTGTGGTCCAGCAGCTGAAGGACAGGTGCAGAGATGTGGTCTGCCAGCCTTTCTCTAAATGCTGCACCACTGCCCTCTACAGCAAGAGGGGCTTGGTCAATGTTGTCCCTCCCTGCCACCTGTGCAGGCTCCTCAATGTCCCCAACTCCCAAGCAGATGTTGTGCAGCACAGCACAGCAGGTGATGACAGTGGGTACAAATGTAGGGTTCACCTCCAGGGCCTTGAAGAAGATACTGCGCCATCTTGTTTTCATCATTCCAAAAGGCCTTTCAATGATGATGCGAGTTTTGGAATGATGTGTATTGTTGCGCTCGTGGGCCCGGCACTGTAGTGGTTCCCTGTAAGGTGCTAAGATGGCGATTGGCTGTTCGATGCAAGGATATCCATCATCCCCTACAAGAAAGTACCTTATGGGAGGGTACAGCTGGCTGGTATATAGAGGGCTGTTTTTGAGCACTCTGGTGTCGTGGACAGAACCTGGGTAGCCGGCAAAGGTGTCAAGAAACCTGCCTCCGCTGTCACACACAGCCTGGAGATGGATGGAGTGGAATAGCTTTCTATTAAAGTAGTCAGCGGAGGCAGGACCTGCAGGTGCCTTAATTCGGATGTGGCAGCCATCTATTGCACCCACACATTTGCTGAAGGCCTCATTCTGAACCAGAGCAGCAAATCCTGCCCCAACAGCATCCAACTCATGAGGCTTGGGGAAGTGGAAGTAGCGTGCCCTCATTTCCACAATTTTCACCGCTACCTGCAGAATCACAATCAGAATGGACTTTATTACAAAGAAAGTCAACACATAAGTGATTTGTCTTGATTTTTTTTGGTGCTTAACATTGATAAATAAAATAACAAAAATAAACTACATATAAAAATTAATGGAATAGAGAAAATTAACAAAAGGAAAAAAAAGTTTTGAGCTAGCCTAGCGTCTCCGATCTTAACCGTCATTGTTGTTGGTGGTACTACGACTGAAGGCTTGTTGATAAGATAGATACAACAACTAAAAGTCAAGGTTATGGAAAGTTAGCGTTCATGTCCTCTCTACATTCCCACATACACTTCCCGAGCAGAAGTCCGCACGTGCCGGCTCCACGACAGCTTCACTTAGAGCAGCTGTCAATCACAGATGTTACATCCCCTTTTTATAGCATTAAATAATTAATGAAAACCAAACTTATCAGAAAAATGAACACTTGAACATACATCCGCATGATACGAATTACCTGAAATGACAGCAACCATCTTTGGGAAAAATTTATTTGACGTGTAGTTTGATTTTTTAGTTTGGCCCCTGTCCCATCCGCGAACATGTAGGGGGCGGGGCTTATGACCTATTCTGCAGCCACCCACCAGGGGGCGATTGAGACGTTTTGGCTTCACTTTTGGGGAGCTGTCCATGGAGCTGTCACGTCGTCCATCTTTATATACAGTCTATGGTTTGAACAGAATGGCAAATCTCTGCTTGTCCTGCGAGGTGGGGATTGTAGGCCGAATCGAATTATTGTACGCACACTGGAATACCTCCTTTAGCTGTAGAGGTCACAACTGGAAGCAATGTGTTCAGGTCGGTCCCAGGTTAATATAACCTAGGTGACATCACCAGGATGGAGCAGCCCATGTGGTTTTCAGTGGGTCTTGTCCAATTGGAGCTGGGAGTTTGAGTGCAGGGAAATTCACACCTAGGTGTGAGTGGAGCATGGCCTGATGGGGTTTGGAGTCTGTTCTGGCTCCTCTTGTTTTAAAGTTGCCGCCTTTTCCTTATCAGGCTTCTAAAGTTACATGTAGGCCTCACTCTGGCTTCATGAGTGTGTGTAGGCTGGGCCCTTGTCTCAGACACAGAACATGCGGCACAACAGTATCTGACTGCAGTAAATAGGAGAAGAGAGAACAAAAAGGCGTTCGCTGTTTGACATTCAAACAGGTTAATGTCAAATCTCCTGGTTAATCTGGTTACATGGTATTACAAATCCCTTTTTTTATTTTCCACTAAAGGCAACAAGTTTGGACCTTTATGCCAACCTGTGCACCATGTTAACACCACACCTTGGATTTGGACTGAACTTTAAAAAGCATTGCTACCTGAAAAACTCTACATATAGTCCACTGTCCACTGTGTCCACTGTGGCTCAATATGCTTTTTTGATTTGTTGTTATTTTTTTTTCAATCCTTGACTAGAATATGGCTAGAGATTATTTTGGATGCAGTCTACGTTTTCCTCTGGCCAGTTCATCACAGTCCCTTCTTTGCACACAAGCGCCACAGCTTGTCTCTCAAACACAAATACACGCACGCATGAACACACACATACACATACACACACAGGCTATCACTGATGCAGATGTGGAAATTGTCTCTCAGGTTGGGTCAGTAGCTGGATCTCCGGTGTGGGTTCATGTTTCACATCTCTCATTCAGGGGAAGAAAGAACTGGATGTATTAAACACCCTGCAAGCAACGCTACAGTGAAGTGTATCACACTTGTTTAGACAAGGACTGGATCAGGGCCATTGCACACTTGTTCAGGTGAGGGTGTGGTCTTTGTTGAGGCTGTCATCGTAGCCCGCATCACATCGCAGAATCAGATAATCTTGACCACAGGGAAATACTTCTGAGCAGAGAAGTCAAAGTACAGGAGCACCTACATGGAGAGAATATGTATTTTTACTCACACAACATTATTACAATAGACCTTTTTTCCACTGCAGCTATTGTGACATAAAGCAGCAGGTAAATACAGGTGTTACTAATGACATTAATTAAGGCTCTGTTCCATTAAAGTGTAGCAGAGTCTTTCCAATGAGCCAGCATGACCAATAGCAGGACCCTGGCTTTGTTAGACCTAAAAGGAACTGAGCCTGAATTAATGTCATTAGTAACACCTGTGTTTACCTGTTATTCATAACAATATGACTGCGGTGAAGAGGGTCTGTTGCACACAACTGTTGCAGAAGAAACTAACTGTAAAATAAGCCTTTCAATTTGCCTGTCAATGGTAGCTTGTATTTTATCAGTCCTAATCACAGCTGGAGTGCAGCAGTCAAATTAAAATGCAAATCTGCCTGCAGTTTAGTTTTACTAAAACCAACATAAAACATAACTCAGGCCGAAACAACAACAGATATGGGTCCAAACTAGAATTATTGCTTGTAGCACCACAGCTGTGTAAAATACTGATTTTATTTATTATTTTGCATAAAAGGCTCCTTCCAGAACTGCAATCTGGCAACCAGTGCTGAACCAGTGTCACCCCACTACTGGCTTGATTTACCTCTCAATTTATTTTATTTTAACCTCTGTTCCTATTGACAGAGGCTTGGTAGATGTGTGACGGCTAAATGTGAGTTTTACAAATACTTGGAAGTTGCCAGTGGTTTCTTTACATTTATATTGGTTGTAAAAGAAAGAAGACGGATCCATTTGCAATTCTTAACAGACTACTAATAGTATGTTAATATGCAAGTATAATAGTGACAACAGCAGATAAGCGCTCTAAGGAAAGTGTGTATCGTGTTACCTTGGTCTCCTTCTTGTGCCCTCCAGCCAGTAACTTCATCACCACGATGTTGGGCTTAGCCACCTTCAGGATACGATTCACCTGTTACCAAACATCAATAACTGGTTATTTTTCATCTTTTTTTTGAGTGGGCAATCAGATTTCTCTTCAACAGATACAATCCAAAGCAATTAAACTTAGGCAAAATAGCATCACACTGTGTGGCTTTGCATACAATGTCTATGATTATCAAAATCTCGTGTTTTTGATACTGATCAACAGAGAGACTCGAATGTTGAAGTGAAAGCAAACCTGTACAAGTTAATTTAGATTAGATTAATTACAAACAGAAAACAAAAAATTGATTTATTGCAGGAGTATTCACCTCCTTTACTGTGACACACCTAAATCATTCCTGGTGCGATCGAGTGCTCTTTGTAGTCACATAATTACACAGAACACAGCAGTTGCTCGTGTCTGTCTCCAGTCTCAGTTTTATGGGAAGGTGACCAAAATGAAGATATTACACCAAACACTACATTATATACAGCATAGATTACATTACAGCATATATGTCAAACAACTCACATCACTAGGGACTAGTTTTTCAAAATTGATCCTCCAGGATTAAAGTATTCCGCTTGGGTTAAATCTTAAAATTGTGTATTTCAAAAGAGATTATGAGGTTTCTGATCCTCAAGATTTGAACCTAGGTTCCTTAATCCAATCCAACCTTTCACTGGAATTAAATGCTGCCTCTGGGTTTTTCAAAACTCAAGGTAGAAATCTGGATAAATCTAATACCGGAAAACAGGATCATTTTGATGCCACCTGGAGGAGTAGAATCACAACGGACTGACAAAATGGTTTCGCTCACTTTTGCAGAAATGATACGAAACCTTGAGAAATATAGAAATATACTCACTGAAACTCATTTAAAGCATTCAAGATTTTCATTATTTATTTTAACTAAAAAAACCTAATGAACACTGCCTGCATTCTGCTTCACAACATAGCACAAACACACAGTCCCCTCTCTATAATGATCAACAGTGAGCTCATCCTCAGCCCTGCCACTGTCAAATGATCATTAAAAATGTTCATGTTGCTGCTGTGTCCAAAGATTAATTGTACAATGGAGGATAAAAGTAACTTCTCTCTTCAAGGTAGATCATTAATGACTTCTCTTTCATTACAAAATTAGCTATTATTTGTCCAGCAGATGGCCACAAAGTAGATTATTAAAAGTCTTGATCCTGAGTGAAAGAAAACTGAGTCCAAATCAATGAGATCTTTGTGATCCTGAATAGGAAAAAAAGGATCTTATTATCCAGACCATTCTGATCCAGATTAATCTAAATTTCATGTGTTGTTTTCACTGTTTCACTGTTTGACATGAATCTCCTTTTGTTAATCGGTGTCAAAAAAGCCTAATTAAATCCATTGTGATTCACTGTTGTAAAATATGAAATATGAAATGAACATCAAAGAGATCAAAGGGGTTGAATACTTTTTATAGGCACTGTATATGCATTAAGCTTTTCAAAGTCTCATGGATATTTTATTATCACCAACATTACTGGCTCTAAAAAATCATCAAGACAGATGAAGTTTTCTTAAGTGTGGACAAATTCTCCCACTGGCATTGGTCCCCTTACATAACAATCAGGTGGTTTTCTAACATTAAGGAAATACTGAATTTATTTTTAAGGCTACGAACCTACATTATTATTCTATCTGCCTCACACTGCTAAAGACGTGGATCAGCTTTGGCAGCAAACCAGTAAAGGAACAAATGATCTGACCTCAGGGTCTGGGCTGGGCACGTTTTCTAGGATGAGCTTGGCCTGCTGGAAGTGTTTGCTGGCTGCCAGGTAAAGGTCAGCGGAGCCCGGCGGAGGATTGTACTTCTTCAGATCAGACATTTCCTGGAGGAGGCGAATGGAAAAATGGAGAAGAGAGAGGGAAGTGCAAGACAAGAGGAGGGCAAGAGAAGGAGAAAAGGAGGAAAAGGAAGAGGGGGACAGAAAAAGAGGAGGAGCGAAGTGTGGTAGAGGGACCAGTCGTTTAATTAAACACTAATGATGTCAAGATACCAGAATTTTGGTAGCTGATACCAATACAAGTAATTCCATGATTCATGATGCCTTATTTTACCACAGAAAAAACAGAAATCCCATTCAGCATACACACCTTTAACAACTTTGAATAAATATTAATAATTAAACAGAAATGTGTTTCAAGTGTCAAAACATATAGACCCCATGAGAATAAAAACACTGAATTACAAGTACAACACTGGCCAGAAATCCTCAAGTACAAAACAAAGCAGTCCAAACATAAACTAACTTCAAATTAAGAGTAAACTGTCTGAAATTTAATTATGTGCTCCAATTTGATTTACAGTCTACAGGCTCAGGCTGCATCAGAATAACAACACTGAGTGAGAGAATGAGGGATCAAGTTGTGTCAAAATACTGATAACAATAAATTATAAAAAAAAAAGAGAGAAAAAATACAGATTCTTAAAACACTAGTATTGGTATTGTTTTACAATTTTTTGGTATTTCCTTGATGCCTAAGTACTGGTTCTTATGACATCCCGACACACACACATGCAGACAAGCACACACTACCTTGAACTGGATATAGTGCACGGGTGGGGGGGTGACCACACTGTTGAAGGGGGCGAAGCGATGCTCATAGCGAACTTGCTCGCTGTCCAGCTCAAACTGAGGCTTACGCACCTTCCCATCCATATCCAACGCCACCATGGTCTGCAGAGAGAGACAGAGAGGTAAGCTGTGTACCACACAGGAGAGAAGTATCTATGTTCTGTGTGTATGTGTGTGTGTGCATGCATTTCTGTATCTATGTCCCACCTTGTACATGCCAGCACACATGTTCTGGTAGGCTTGACTCATGGTGATCTCTTTGCTAAGAGGGCGAACTGCCAATAAAACACAAACATAACATCAGTATTGGGCTCAAGCACCTACACTAAGACAGTATTTCCACACAGGACGGCACAGCGCCTCCCTGTGGGTTTGGTTCAATACATTAGAGAGTCCGCCTCAGTCAGGGAGAAAATGCACCTTTCTTCTTCTTCTTGGTTTTCTTGCTGCTGCGTCCTTTCTGCTGCTCCTCCAGGATCCTCTCCTCTGCCATCTGAGAGGAGTCTGCTCTGCTCAGAGTGGACATCAGCCAGGCATACAGGAACTCTGACAGGTACCTAGCGCACACACACATGCACACACACACATGCACACACACATAAATGCATGTTCATAACACTGCAACATGCTGAGTGGTCTCTGCATCATGATGGTGATGTGTGTATATTCTTTGATCTGTAAAAGTAGATGCAGCAGTACTTTTGTGTACTGTAGAGCTGTGGTTTCGAGCATGAATCAGGCCTGACTTTTGAACCTGTCCCGACTTTGGATCAGAAAATTTTGTCCGGCCCTCAACTCCATCCAGAACAAACCCTCCTGAAGTCTGAGAAAATTCTGTCTGAACCTGACCTGAACCAGACCTCTAACAGCCAGAGCGTCAATAAAACTGGAATTTATCTTTAGACTGTTCATTAACTGTCACTTTCACATTACAGTGGATGGATGGAAAATCTAAATTCAACATTAAGCCAAATCCATCTAAAACCTGAATCCTGAAGTTAAAGGCATTAAAATTAAGTTTAAATGCCTTTAACTAATTCACTAATTCTTTCATCAAGTCATGGCTTAAAACACACAGTATTCAATATCAATTAAAAATTATAAGTTGGAAAAACGTAAAATCTAAAATCTGAGGCTAAAAATATTTGAAATTTCTGACACAATCAACAGGAAAAGTTTCCTCCCATTGGGTTCAAACTCTAGTTCAGTGCCACTCAGTAGGTACAGGATGCTAACTCTTGAGTGCGTGCCCACCTCGAGCCTGTGTGTGTGTGTGTGTTCTTACCAGTAGATGTAGTAATACTCGTGCATGCTGTAAAGCTCCAGTTCAAAGCCGCTCAGCAGATACTGGATCATGATCCTCAGGTTGTGGTAGAGGATCCAGGTGCCCAGACAGGCTAGATGCTGTCTCTGAGGCTCCAGTTTCATCAGCAGGCTGTGCAGCGCCGCATCCACCTTCTCTGCCTGCAGGGCCACACAGAGAGAGGGAGAGAGAGAGAGAGAGAGAGACAGAGAGACAGAGGGAGAGAGAGACAGAGAGAGGGGTTTATTGATTAGTAGGAAAAATGCAATCTTAAATTTGTGCATTTTGTTCAAGAGTTTGCCCAAAACAAAGTAATATTGATAAGACCTAAAAAGAAAATCCCATTAATTCCTGCTCCTGAAAATGATTCTTAACAGACCAATTTTTTCTCCCGCTTTCATTGAAATAAACTGCTTGTTTTGGAATTGAAGGCAATGTGAGCGGTCACATGGAAAGTCGACTGCTCTCACTAACTTCATTACTTTCCCTCTCTGTTTCCAGCCTTCTACTCAAAGTTAACCCGTAACTCCGCCTGAGGAAAACACTGAAGGGCACCTCGTCCTGCAGCGTAGCAAACTCTTCAAGAATGTGTCCCAGCTTGTCTCTCTGCCGAGCTCGGTTGTGTCCGTGGATCTGGATCAGACTGCAGAATGGCTGTGGGAAGAAACAACACACACACAAACAGTCAGTCAGAAGAGACCGAGAAAGTGTCGCGACTTGTCCTGTTCATTCAAACGCTGATAGCTTGGCCGAGTTTCAGTGGCATGACCAAAATCCAAAAATGACAATAAAGATGTATGGGATGTCAGGTGTGAGGTCACATACCCTGGAGCAGTGTGTGACAAAGGAGTCGATGTAGTCCTTGGCTTGATGGTTGTTGAACAGACAGCACCTGAAGACAGCCGGACACACACACACACACACACAATGAACGATAAAATGCAATAAATAATACATAATGCAGCAAGACATCACTTACTGTACTTTCATAGTCCTACATGACCCACTTGGTAAAGTTTTCACATTATTATGACAGACTTACTTGGAGGAGAGGACAGGCGGACTGACAAAGTATCTGAGAGCATCTTTGATCATGTCCTGCATCAGGTGGGTCCCAAACACTTTCTTATTGTCTATCAAGAACGTTGTCTGGAGGCAGAGAGAGAATTCATTTAGTTTTCACCCAAGGTTTTGAAAGAGCATGCAAAAACAGTCAGAAAGTTATTTTTTATAATTTGTTTTGCATGTCTCATCATACAGACCAATCAGAACAGTGAGATTTAGCTCACCTGTAGCAGAGACCTGGAGAGCACACAGGGAGACTGTTCACTGAACTCACAGAAGAAGTCCTGCAAGGAGACAAACACAATGTTCACATCAACATGCTCATTATGAATATTGATCTCTCTGTCATTAACTGCTGTTCCTCTTTTCGTTTAGAAATTACATATATTTGTTTAAAAGTGGTAAATCACTCAAAAGACTTTGTTATAATTTAGTTCTAATTAAGCTGCTCAACAAAACTGTAGTGCTCAGCAGTGCAGCTGTGATTTTATAGCTGAAGTGGAGATTAGGGTTCATTAACTGATTAGTCAGTAATATTAACAGTCAATTAATCTATTAAAAAATGGACACAATTTTGCTTATGAATGTAGAAACTAAAAGTGTTTTAAAGTTTTTTTTAAACATATGAGATACAGATGGATATGGAAGACATGAAATAGACATATAAAATGTGAAAATAATTTATTGATAGGCTAAAAGCTTTAGTAATGAGAGGCAAGCATGCAAAGCTGTGCTTGTCTACTGTAACTCTGAATAGAATAAAGATGAAGATGAAGATGATGATTACTGATCATTCACTTATCATTAACATCCGTATCAAAACTAACAAAACTTTAACTTTATAGGGTGTTAGTGTTTACCAGTATGCCGTGCAGGTTGGTGGTGTTGATGACATCACAGACGGTCTTGATGCGTTCGATGAGCTTACTGAAGTAGGCCACCATGTCTTCCCTCTTGATGATCTTGGCGTAGCGAGGGAAGGTGGGCGGCAGCAGTCTCTGGTTGACCAGGGGCTCAAAGCCCATCATGATGGGGTGGTCTGCAGCATACAGGGGTGAGACACTGGTCAGGACCGGTCGACATGAACAATGAGACTGTCTCAACCAAATTTTGAAAATGGAGTGAGATATAAATGTTTTCCACAGGCTTTGTTCAGCTCAGTATATGTGATAATTAGTTTCAGAAGGAAAAGCAGTGATAAAAACAGGCTTCCGTCCCCTGGTATCATTCTGCAGCTGCCGAGTTGCCATGGTGACAGCTTTATTGGATGGCTGGAGGGCAAGTGTGTAATTTGTGTATAAACTTGCACGTGTGTGCGATACTTCCTTTGATTGTGTGTCCCACCTGTTTCCTAGCTGGGGGGGAAGCATGTGTGGTATGTATGTGTGTGTAATTGGCCCTTTACTGTGGTCATTTTCTGAATTCATGCGAAGCCAAACTAAGGGCTTGACTGGATGACTGAAAGGCGTGTATATGTGTGTGTGTGTGTGTGTGTGTGTGTGTGTCTGTGCATGGTTTACCTCCTTTAGTGGTGTCATTCTGTGACTGGATGCCGTGTTGAATACTGGAATGGATGGCTGATAAGAGATCAGCTGCC
>OMLF01057219.1:8754-19092 GCA_900302615.1 Holocentrus rufus | reverse complement strand
CACACACTCGCCCAAAAATGGAAAAAAAAATCCCAAAACATTTGCACACGACTTTTCTCACATGCCTCCAAAACACACATGAACTACCACTGCTACCCAGCCACAATATTTTCCCTCTCACCCACTCAACCTCAGCTCAGCCAAAAGAATCCAACTGCTTGCATTCATAGCTCAGCCAAAACGGGAGGCGATGCCATGCCTCTTCCACTGGACTGTACAGTTGACTTATATTATCTGCTCTGTGTGTGTGTGTGCATCATGAGAGCGTTTGTGAGTGCATGTATGATGTGTGTGCGCGTGTGTGTGTGTAGGTACGTGTGTTTATGGTCCACGCCTGCGCCTCAATGTGGCTGTCTGGTGAATGTGTAGCATGCTCTCACGCACGAGGCCTAGATTGTAAATGTTGTACTTGCATGTTGGTGACTGATCGCATCGAGACATAATAAAACTCTACAAACCTGAAACTGAATCCAAACACAGGCTTGGCTTTTACACCTGGGTACCTTGTGCAGCTCTGAGAGTTTGAAAATACACACCAGAACCAAATCAGTCAAAGCTTCAGTAGACCTCAGAAGTCGGACGTACAAACCTTTGACCAAATAGATCCAATGCATTTCCTCTATGGGGAAAATACATGGGGTTTTCACACAATCAGCCCTGTCACAGTTTCTCTCTTAAATGGGGCTTGATCCACTGAATTCTGCTTTTCCTGTTAAATTTCCAACTAAAATCATTCTGGTTAGCTGACTTCCTTGTCTATTTCTTTGGCTTATGCATTATCTTAAGGGGAAGAATCACTATAACTTGTGCAACACCGGTGTGACAGGTCATCATGGGTGGCTAACCAACATGGGAAACAATGAAAATGACATGCACATCCCAAAGTAAAATAAACTGGGTGCTGGATCATGAAAAATACCTTGCAAAATTGACATTGACAATTAACTAGCATTTTTTTCCATGTATAAATATCCAAATGTTATAAATTATTTTGAAGGTATTAGGAAAACCCCATTCATTGCTCCCATAGACTGTCAAGTTTTGATCCAGATGTTGCAGAAATGCTAACAAATCAGAGACAAGTAATGATTTCTGAGGCCTATAACCTTCAACAATGCAACTATCCGGGCTTTTTATCAATAGAATCAATTGAAATGCATCTCACTGCACAATATCTGCTATGGTTTCTGCTATAGCTGGTCAGTTTCAAACCCAAACCCGTCATATTTCACAGTATTTACACACATTCTCTCCTCGACGTTACTGAGCTCATCCTCTAATCTCGGTGCCCAGGTACAAGAACCAGGACTCTGTTTGGAGAGGGACTGGAACATGTAGCAAACTCCGAGGTGCTGGGGTGACGCCTCTCACCTCTTCCCTCACCCTCTTACAGTATGTACCTACTTCCTGTACACCCCCTCTTCTCAACCACAACCTCTGTTTACAACGCAAGCCAAAGTCCACGACGTTTGTTTACTTTTCACACAGAGGGACGGTAGTTGTCATCAAAGTGGACACTTAAGTTACAACAGAGCTAAGAATTTACTTGAGGGGGGGGTCTGCTAATTATCTACTCATGTCTGTATTGTTTAATTTCTATCAATATATCAATTAAGAAGACTTTTCTCACATTGACTACACTGGCTGGTCAACAGCTCACTGTTTTTTTTTTTTTTTTTTTATCAGTGTTTCTAAGCATTTTATTCGAAGACCTTCAAAGTATTGGTGTACTCCAATGACTATATTGTAGATGTATTCGTCCAAAAGTGTGGACATAAAGCAGTTAAAAAGTACAAACACGAAGAAGAGCGAACTGAAAGAGAAGTATTTTTCTACAGCGGTTTCACATCCACAGGCCTTTCTCTGATAGGTATGTAAAAAAAAAAGAAAAGAAAGAAAGAAAGAGCTGGGTGAAGTCATCAGCCTTCACTTAATGTGTTTTTGTCCGAACTGAAGGCGGCCTTGGAGAAACTGCTAAAAATATATATATTTTTCACAACCGTAGAATCTCTAGAATGATAAAACTCAGTTATAATCTTTTCCTTTCAAGGATTTTAAAACAGTAACTCTAGTCGTCAGTAGGACTGTAGAACGTTTAGGCATAAGAGGATGAATTACTTTAAATATCAGTAATAAAAAAAATAAAAAATAACGGAAAAACTATTTTAATACAATTCTATAAACCACAAGCATAAATACATATCGCCACTAAATGCTTTTAAAGTCAGCTACTATTTGTTTATTTTGTCTCGGAGAAGGCGTGCCATGTTCTTCCTGTGCTCTGTGTCCCGCCGTGGCCAAGTGTCCAGTCAGTGTGTGTCGGACTTGTTGAGATTGGCTTCCCTCGCAAAAAATACAAAACAAAACAAAAAAAAAAAGACTAGGTATTCCTTTTTCTCTGATGTATATTTTGGTACAGAGTTGTATAATGTAGTTGTTTTTTTTTATGTTGATGTTTTCTAAATGGTTTCTTCCATATGTGTGGTTACTTTGCTCCTGGGTGCACTGTTTTTGCTGAGTTGTTGATATTGCCTCCATGCAACAATGAAAGTTATTTATTGCAAATACTAAGAAACGGGCTCGTTCATTTATTGTTATCTGCACTTGTGTTGCTGACAGCCATGATACTGACAAAAGGTTGAGCTGCTATAATAAATTCTACATAGTATATTCAAACACACACACACAGGCATAAACACATAGATTAATATGAACGGTTGGTTATGATATGACATTTATGTGCTGTGGCTCAGCCTCAGTTTGCGTGGATGTTCTGTACAGGAAAAGAAAAATGATTTTGAACTTCACATGACCCAGATATTGTCCATATTTCACCAGCAGCTGAAAGTGCTCAGTTTCCTGAAAGCATCTTACCACCCTCTCAGTTCAAATGTAGGTCAATGAATTAAACAAGGTCTTAAAAACTTAAAGGGGAAATCCACCCAAAAACAACTTTATACTTTATACTTAAAATCCCAACATACTTTGCATTTCAGGGCCCATTTTGTCATTTCATGATGTATTATTTATGTTCTCACTTATAACTAGCCATGCATAGATGACATCACATCAGCACACAGCAGCACAATAATATGATAAGGGTCTTGTACCATAGAAGTGGCTTAGAAAACAATTCTTTGCATATATGAAAGCGAAGGCGTTTATTGCATTATGAAGTAATTTGCACATGATATAAACTGGACTCTCTCCACTGACTGTAACCTCAGTAACCCACAATGCAATGCAGCCATGAAGCCTGCTGTAATTTGAGCTAAGGGGACGACTCTCTCTTTTTTCTCTCAACTGGGAACTCTCGTCCTTAGCTCCTTCTATCATTATCTCTATGTTTCTCTACACCTACACATGTAACCCACAGCTGAATGGAACAAGTCCAGGCTTGTTCTCTCAGGGTTGGTGAAAGGTATTGTGGGAAATACAGAGAACATCTGACTGGAATAGATGTACAGAACACACGTTGAAGGAAAGTGGGTACATAAAAAAGTCAATTACAGCACTTTATCACAAAATAATAACAATGTAAATGTATCCAGAGGTAGAATTTATTCTTTAAAAATCAAAATTTGGATTCATTTAGCCGAAGAGTTTCCTTCTAAAATGTGAAGTCCACTTTAACTTTTGACATTATGAGTAATCTCAAGACTATATTTACCATGTAGTTTAGCTGCTGAGATTAGAGAACCATCTATGTCTTTGATATATTTGATATGATGCTACCTGATAAATTTCAGGTAGCATCATATCACACAGGAGCATGGTGGATCACAGCTCGTCTTTTCCAACTATAGAGGACAGCTTGGTTCCCCACTAACCTCCCACTAGCCTCCTGTAGATAGGATGGCTCGATGCCTGGAACAGTATCACATCATACAGTACACACACACACACGCACACACACACACAGACACACACTGAGGGGACTGTGAACAATATCTGTATAGCAGTGTGTTAATTAAAGAATGCAGAGAGAGATGATTGTGTGTGTATGTGCATGTTTGTGTGCGTGGGTGTGTGTGTGTGTGTGTGTGCGTGTGTGTGGGAGGGTTAGTACAGTGTGTGGTGTGGGGACAGGCTCTTCTGTGCTGATCTACCTCAAGGTCACTGAGTCACGTCACAGATATGATACACTTGTAGCAATCAGTGTTATCACGTTGTCCTCAGCTTATATTCACACACACAAACACGCACACACACACACAAACACACACACACACACCAGACCATGACCTGCAGCAGCAAGTTTCCCTTAAAAAGGCAGACAATCTTCCCTCTTCTCCCTTTTCCAGCTCTTATGTCCCATACAAAGACACACACACACACACACACACACACACACACAGAGTGAAAACATTACAGTAAAAACAGACAGGTCGTCCCAGGGCACGGGAGACTGAGCGAAAAGCAACCAAGGATTAGTGATTACATCATAAATACACACACACATAGATATCACATTCAAAATCCACATCATGTACTTCCTGGGTTTTTGGGTCAAATTTAAATTTAGCACCAAGAAAAGAGAGAGGAGGGAAAGGATTCATGGGAAAAGAGTGTTTTAATAACAACAATTAAGACACAAAGGCAGTTTTCAGCTAAAATCCTTTTTGTCTTTATTACAGAAAATCAAACAATAGCACGTCAATGGATCACTTATCACAATAAATAATAACCGTGGCTAACACTGCTGCGGTAGGGAGCCGACTCGTGAGCTTGGAAGTATCAGGTTCCATCTGCGTTCGGAGCAGTTTTGAGATATTGAACATTCAAGTCATCACATTCCTTCAAGAGAAGCTTGTATAACCTCTGTAATTTGGATTTTTCACCCACACGTATAAAATTCCTGCTTCAGCTACGGATCTGTTGACAGAACTACACATGTAAAGAGCTTAAGCTTTGATCAAAATATCAAATGGAACCTTATAATTCCAATGTTACACGATATGTTGCTTTTTTTTAATCAAGCTCTTGTTATTCGAACTTAACATAGAAGCGAGTTAGTTACAGCAAAGTATGTGTCAAGGTAACTTTGGATTATGGAGTTATGAGCCAGAAAATGAAAGTTTCGTATCCTCTAAGTCTTTTTCTCGACAGAAATCTAAAACTCACAGATATCCATAACTGTATACACAGCTCTGCCAAGTCCGTACGCATACTTAGACTCATAATTAGCACTATTATAGCACAAGACACTTTCTGCCAAGGATGATAGTTAGAATATATTCAACAGTTGGTGCAAGTACAGAGTGGAGGGCTGTAAAAATGAAAAATCTCAGAAATAGAAGAGATCCTGTGAAACATTCCCTCATATCACTCTAGATTCCTTGGCAAATGAAAGGAAAACAGTGCTACTTTTTATCAAGTTTGCCACTCCAGGTGGCCAAGTGACAAATGGATTTAATTGTTGCGTAATACTGTCAAAAAATCACCGTTCAAAATCTTACAAAAACATTGATGAACTTTTCATTACATAACACTGACATGTTCAACACTGCAAAAAAATCTCCATTTTATAAAAGTAATTTGATCTTGTATTCAGTGTTAAAATCTTATTTTTCTTGCTTTTTTTCCCAGAATTTTCTGGAATCAAGTGTAATTTTGGACCTTATTCTGCTTTGTTTCAACATATTTACACTCCTGAAACAAGGGAAGCTGCATTGGAAACAACTGGGATTATCTCATCCCACTGGCACTTGTTAAAAGAAAAATGAGATTTTTAACAACTTGACTGAATTACTTGTTAAGATAGAGATTTTTTTTACAGTGTGCTCTTATCAAAACAAGCGATCACGCTATTGTAATTTTTAATGAAAACATACTTTTCAACAAAAGCACTCAAAAGGTTGTATCTCTAGGTTCACCTACATAGAAAAATAGAAGTAATACAAAAGATCAATAGTTCAGTCCATAAGGCCACGAAGGCTTTGCGTGAAGGACCCCAGGCTTGTGTGCAGGCAGTTATTCAGACGCCCGTACAATTACACAACAGTGGGGTGAGTCCATGCCAAGTCCCTTGAGAGGAGGCTGGGAGATGAGCTCTGTGATACAAAAACAATCCATCGTTTGGCGAAAAGGAGCTCGGACAAAAACAGTCATTGTGCTCTTTGTGTTTGTATGTATGTGTGTCCCATTTATGTATGTTTATGTGTGCAGATTCAAGAGTTTGTTTATTTTTCTGCGCATGCACCATATTTATGAGTAAAGGCAACATGTGTAAGTGTGTATGTGTGTGTGTGTGTGTGTGTTCCTGTCTCTGTATAAATTTGCACATGTTGTTTGTAAGTGATTTTGTGCATTTGAGTGTTTGTGCGAGTGTGTATGTCAGTATCAGTGTGTGTCTATTTACATACTACACATCTGCTTGGGATTCAGATGCTCAAACGTGGGCACTCTTGGCGTGGTTGGTGGAGGAGGCGGCTGGCGGGTTGGCCCCGCCTTGTTTGGAGTAGTAGAAGCGGTTGTTGTCATGGTAGGAGTGGGAGGAGGAGGACTCCGAGGAGCAGCAGGTGATGATGGACCCCCCCAGTAGGGAGAAGATGGAGCCCACCCAGCCAGCGTAGAGGGAGAAACCGAAGGACATGAGGCCATGCTCATGGTGGGCCCCGATGGGAAACCAGACAGTAGACACAATACCACACAGGGCTGTGGGGAAACACATACAAAGACAGTATGAATTGAATTGGCTCTGAAAAAGGAAGCTTCTGAGAATAACATGCATGCCTTCAACATCACACACAAGGCTGGGCAGAATCTGGTAGAAAGAATTAAACTGGGAATGCAACAAATACACGTGTACATGTTGCATCACTACCCACAGGGCTGAGAGGACAAAGACTGATAGATATTGTAATAAAACTAAGGATGCAAAATGGCGCAAATTAAAGCACCTTAAATGCACATGCATGTTGCATCATCACCACCCAGGGATGGGAGGAGGCAGACTTGGCATACAGTACAATGTATTTAAACTGGGGATGCAAAATGGTGCAAATGATAGCAACCTATGCACGCATAAATTCTCAATGACCTCACCGGTGGTAAGTTACACTACTCAGCCACATATCCACTACACAGTCGCAGATTCCATCCAAGCAACATATTTTAGATCTTTTAAACCAATTTACACATCTCTTTGGTATTTTTGTTAGTCATGAGGTTCACTTTGTCACTTTTTACATGTTTGCTGTCAACCAAAATGGATAAAAACTAAGAACTTTGCAATGCTGTCTGGTATTAAGAGTGTGATCCCTCTGTATGGCCCGGGATAGCCCATATGTATCGACTGAACAGACTGAAGTGGAGTAAGCTGGGGCCCAAAAAGAGTCACAGTTTCATATAGACATACTGTATCATCTGCAAGGAGGCAAACCCATTATAAGTCTAATACTGTATATGAAAAAATAAACTTGGTACAGGAAGAACCAGTGTTGCTCTCTAAATATATCCTGGATTAGCACTGCAAGATATTTCATACAATTTCTTTGAAAGTCTGAAGCAAGAGCACAAGAAGCGTGTAAAAGATTTTGGTTTTTAAGATTGCTACAGTGCACATTTCACACAACACAACAGCTAGAAAGACAGAATAATAATTGAGCAGCACGACTTAATGGTGTTATGTAAGCTTTACCTTGAACTACGGTAGAGGGGCTTATCCTGCCCTAAGACCTACGCAAATACTGAATTTCCTGTGAAGCTGATAGGAGCATGTATAGCGCACCTTCCTGCCTGCATGGACTACCACAGAAACGAGCGCAGAAAATCCTTTTAACACAATGCAGTTTGAATTTACAGTACCACAACCGGAAAAATTTGAATCCATAAATAAATAGTGGATCACGTGATCCCCCAGAGATGCTTCACAAGTCACATAATGAATAGAGGAACTAAATATAATTGTTGCTGGGAAGTTTGCTGCTGGAATACGGCTCATGGATTTTTATTCCACTGTGCACACAAACAAACCCTCCCTGGTGTCAAAAGCATTTCTACAAGGTGTGTTAAGATAGAAACTCAATATATAGATCGCATCTTCATTCCCAGTTGGACCAAAGTGGACATTAGCATTCTTTACTTTCAATATGATTCATTCTGAGGATTAGGGATTTAGCTGTTGTGAATGAAAATCACAGTTACTGGATTTTGCATTTCAGGGACGTAGGTGTTTTTTGTATGAACAACACAGACACTGGAATGGCGATCACAGGTGTGGACAGCTTTGAAAACCCATTTGGGACATGGGTGTTGGAAAAAGTTGCAGCAACGGTAGAATATTTATAAGCACAGTAAACTGGGCGGCTCAGCGAATGTGTTTCCATGTGGTTTAGGAATAGGCAGGGTGTGGAGGAGAGTAGGTGGAGGACAGGAATGTGCACGGGGTCTGGGGGGGATGGGATGGATGGACTAACGGGAACATGCAAGTGTGTGTGTGCTTGGGTGTGTGCATGCATGTGTGTGCACACCCAAGGGAGGAAGAGAGTCATATACTGCATCCTCCACTCTCAGCACCTCATGGCTTTGAGCTGGGGTTAACAGAGGTCAGGGTTAGTAAGGTTGGATAGGATCTTGATGTGCACGTGCATTTAAGTGTAAAACAATCCGTCCTGTTCTAATCTTTCATTTATCTGACCATACTATTCAGTTTCTAGAATGTACAGTATTTACAGTATACTTTCTTACCGACTAGCAGTATGAGCACTCCTCCCAGGATGGAGCGTTTGTTCTTGGAGCTCTGGGGTTCGTCGCCCAGGCTGATGCAGGGCATGGACATGAGGACCATTCCCACAGCCGGGAAACCCAGGATCGAACCTGTGATCATCAGGGCGCGAGTCGTCTGGATGTATGCTACAAAAACACATAAGAGAATAAAGTCAATAATTAAAGCCCAATTTCCAATTTCCAATATCCCATTTCCAATTTTCACAGAAGTTTGTGGGTAATTTTACATCACCGAGAGGAGATGAATAAAAATATGAAGATATTATGTAGTCTGGGAATTCAAAAGTAAAGTGAACAATGAGGATTAATTAGTTCCTTTTAAAGTTTAAAGAAGAATAGTAAGATTAACAGTCAGGGAAACAAAGGAAACGAGCAAAATGTAACAGAATCTGTTTAAATAATTACATAATAACAATTTAATTCCATAGACAGGAGGTATAAAAATGTTTTGAATCTGTATAACTCAGTGTGGTGCTGTAGTCGTATACAGAGAGTGGTTTATCTACCTGGCAGGTCCAGGATCTGAGTTAGGCTGACGCAGTGGTACAGGGCGGTGGAGATGACACAGGTAGCCCAGGGTCCCTTGGCCTCCAGCTCATCCATCTTCTTGCAGGTGTTCATACCACCGTATTTACACATAGTCACCCAGTCATTGGTGGCTGTCGCGATCACGATGCCCACCCAGCCGAGACAGCTGAACAGAAAACCGCTCAGTTGGAGACACGAGTTCGCCATGGCACAAACGGTGCGTAAAAGAAACTTGTCCCGGAGTCAGAAACAGTAAATAACCACAAAAAAACTTATAAGATCAGGCAAGGGGTTAAATTATGGCAAATGAGCCAAATCTGGGAACTGTATAGAGTCAACTGTAATAGCAGAATTTATATTCCACCGCACAAATTAATCCAGTACCAACGTTTACTATTCCCTCTCAGTTCAATAATTCCATCAGTTGAGCCCTGTTGCGCACGTTGAAAGAATGAATATTTCACATCATCATAGGTTTTATAGGGGAAAGTTCACTGAGGGAAAAAAATCTGCCCTAAAACTTTCGACCAATCAGATACTTACAGACAAAAACGAAAATATGCATCCCCCACTTTCATTGTCTGTCCAAAAAGTTGGTGCGCACTGCCCCTTTCTTGAGCCAGGTGATACGATGTGTAATATTGGCAGTCTGGGATGTTTTAGAGTTGACAAATTTTAAAGAAATGTGCTGCCATCTACTGGCCGCTCTGTATTCCGGACTTTGTTGAGACCAAACTCCTGGGTCAATACATTTTTGGATCCATCTAGCCTCAAGTGCATGTATTTCTAAATGTGTCTGAGCTCTGTACAGACACACTGGACAATGAAAACAATCACAAACTGTATTATCAATCCACTAATACTCTGCATCACAACTTTTGCCAATTACACCAATCCTGCTGTCTTGGAACATGATCCTATAGCAGATTTTTTTGTGATTATTATTATTGTTATTATTATTATTATTATTATTATTATTATGCCATTTTTTTACTTTTGTTAATTTATTTATTTATTTTAACATTTATTTTACTTTGTCAATCCTGTATTGCAGAACTGTCTTGTAATGACTCAGCACCA
>OMLF01057216.1:1596-23430 GCA_900302615.1 Holocentrus rufus | reverse complement strand
ATCTTTCCCAGGTCGTCTGTGAGCCATTTAGCTGTGGAGAAACATTTATAATAGGGCTGGGGAGATATGCTTTTCTCCCAACTTGGGTGCCGATTCGATATGCATTGTGATTCTTAAATATTGCAATTCTACAAGTATTGCGATTTGATATTATTTATTGCAATTTTTGTTTGCTTTTTTTAACCCTAGACCATAGGAAAAAGTTGAATCATACACTTCTAGACAGTATATCATGAGTCATATTTCCAGAAACAATGCACATCACATGTCAGTCAGCTTTGTTGAGCTCCTATAGACTCAAGCCTTTATGCTAACTAACACGAAATGCTAGGAACGGCAGTGAACATACAGATGAAAATGGTATCAAACATCTGTCTCGTCTGGGTAAGATGGAAAAGGGATTTTGCCCAAAATGTGAGTATTCCTTTAAATGATGGTTGAGCTCAAATTGCAGCCTCAACCCACCTCTGCTTTGTATAAAGAACTTTTCACTATTTTTTGTCATTCAACAGTAATTGCACCTTTGCTTTCCTAGATTTGAATACATCCCACTCCTTGCTCCAGAGTCAAATAACATCCTGAAGTTGATGAGGCAAGAAAAGGAAGCAAACACGTTTGATTGACATGTTTTCTTATTAGGGCACAGAAACAGCTCGTTGCTGTATGGTCCATTTCCATATCCATGGATGTTTTTCAGTCATAACCTGTGTGGTAAGTCAGGGCCGCTGATAGTTATAGCTGAGCTGAGAGCTGCAGCAGAGAGTGCCTCTTTGAAGAGAATAGATCAAGTTACCGTAGCCATACATTATGTTTGATGGGATAGTGTTGATGTCGACTGTATGGTTTGATGCTTGCAGTAAAATGCTAATGATCGAACACATCTGCCATTAGCACACTTTAAATGTGGAGAGGGTTTCTGTTTCATTGCTTTCCAGTAAAGATTTGATCAGACAGAGATTTATGGCTCTTTAGACTGAGGGCATTTCTTTTTCTTGTATTCGACAAGAGATATTGCTAATGGCCCTGCTTGCGGCAGAGCAGGCATTGGGTGGATCCCATGGGCTTGCTCAAGATCCTTGTGACCATGATGTGTGAGAAATGGTTCCAGTGGTTATAAACAGGACTCCAATCATGGAATTTCTGAGAAGTGCATGTAATGTCTCAGCTTTCAGCACTTTAAGCACTTGGTAAAATGTGACAGTTTATTGGGTGACAGTGATGTCAAGCTCTGGGGGAAGGGGACAACAAGAATTGGAGACTTAGTTGTTAGTAATATGAGACTGGTTGGCTTTTGCAGTAGTAGTTGGCAGATGATCGTAGCGGAGTTATTGTAGAGCTTATGACCAAGGCAGACCCCACATCATCCAAGTTGTTCTTATAAATTTTTAACAATACTGCAGAGTGAATTTACTACAAGTAACATAGTGCTGAATGTCAAAATATTTGAATGGTGAGTCAATGGGATTTAAGTGATGAATAGTGTTGATATAATTATGTTAGAAACGCATCAGCTTGTGCATACGGACATGAATATGAGCTGAGATCCATGCCAAGCACATCACTTGCCGCTTGAGGTGCTGGAATCCCAGTGTCTGTTATGATCTCAATTAAAACCTGCCACAAATAGCACTAACAGCCAATCAAATGGAGAAAAAGACAACACTTTTTAAGCCCTTGCAAGCCCGAGTGCAGCTTAGTTGTTCTGAAACGTACACCTAATACTCAGGAAACCAAACCTTCATCATTACAGCTGGCATAGCCTGGCAGATCTGCATATACTGCATAAATTTACATACAAATGAGGGGGGATTTACTTGAAACTACTATAACTCCTTAAAGCTTTAAGTAATGGAGTTCATATTAATGGTTCCCTTCCCGTGTGTTATGTGAAACTAAGTATGTTGACATAACAGTATGTTAATGCAATAATTAGCATCGTTACGGACCACATTAGCATAACTTGCTATGGTTAAAATATTGTGATTGGTGGGACATCAAGCAGCAGCACATTCTCTTGCTTTCATTGCAACCTAAAATTTTACAGTTTTATGGTCCTTTTTTTAATTTACCTGCATTACTGTGTAGCTCCATTTGGAAAGTATATATCTAGGGTAATTTCGATCATAATAACAGCAAATCAAAACTTATTTTTCTGGCTGCTCTGATGAGTCCTCAAGCCGTTGTACATCCTCAGATCCCATTTTGAGAACAACTATGTAAAGTAACAACCTAAAGATACTGAGAGAGAGAAGAAAAAAAAGATAGAAAAAAAATGATTGGCACATTTCCTATGTTGACACCTTTGTTGGAACAACTACCGTTTAGGTGCAGCACCTCCTGTCCTGTCTTGCCTTGTCCTCTAATTGTGTGTTGGTACGATAAAGGGAGGCTGACAGAGCAATGCGGCTCCCTGAAGCTGCTGTGATTAATTGTACACAAGGGAGCCTCATTGGCAAGGCAGAGCCAGCTCTCCCTCTGCCCCATGCCAATGCTATAATCAAAAGCACCTTTGTGAGTCACTACAGAGCCTGGTGCTTCTTGGATCGAGACCACACCATCGCAATTGAAACACTGTAAACACAACCCTCTCTGCTTTTTGAGTCTTGTTGGCCACTTTATTGTTGACATGTCGTCCTGAAACCCAAGTCCTTTTGCATCATTGGCAATATGCGTAATACATCTTGCCCTCTGCTTGTTAGTAAACATGCCTGCAACTTCTTAGATGCAATTAGCGTATAGTTTATATTGGGATCATTGCCCTTTTCGTCCTCTGTGCAGTAAAACTGGAAAGAGCTGTGGGATCAGGCTGTCTCTCCATCAAATGTGATACTTCAGATGGGGCTGTGCAAAAAAATCAATACAGCTGAGTGTCGTGATATTTTTTCCATGATATTGTATTGATCTTCCAGCCCCTCATATCGCAATACATTAAACATATTTAAAATGTCCTTAAATTTCCCTCATATCCCTGTGATCACTATGACCTCTGCTCCTGTAGAAGTCGCTGTAGGGCTTGTTGGCTGGTTGCCTTCTGGCACCTGTCACTTCAGGTATATTATAAAATTATGCCATTCGTTTAGTTCAGCGTGTTACATTCAGCTCTATTTTTGGCATTTTATATTGCAGTGTATTCAATATGTATCATAATGCAATGTGTGTGATACAGTTGTATTATGACACGTGTATCGTGATATGTATCGTATCGTGAGGTCCTTGCCAATAGCGCCAGGTTAGTCTCTCTCTCCACTGAGTAATGGACTGTGGCTGTGAGAGAGTGATCCTTTGTCTGTAAAACTTGATCATCCATCACTGGGTGTTGCTGCTTTTATATTTATGACATTTTCCTTTTGAGCCCATGCCAAGCAGCTATTAATAACTAAAACTGTGAAATAACCAGAATGAAGCTTTCTAGCACTAATGCCAAACAGTGCTGGTTTGCAGTATGCTACTTTGCTGTTTCACCCGCTCTCTTTGGTTTGCAATATTGAACTCATTTGTTTTGATAAGGTATGTTACCTTGACAGGAAAAAGAACAGGCAGGGATGGTAGTTTTGAGAATTCGCATCCAGCCACAGAACCGTTTCCAAAAAACAGTCAGTCACACTGCATTGCTTCAAATTAACGCCATGCTGGAGTCGCAGGTGTTTCATGAGAGCGCTGCTGTTGCCAACTTTTACACCGCATCTTCTTACATAAATTACATCTGGCTGTTTTTATCCATATTTTCATCTGCATTAGAAAAGTTGGGCCAAACTTTTACCCTCAACTTTCCCAGCATGATATTGTTTTCTCTCCACCATGATGGAAGGATATAAACAGATGACATCAACTGACAAATCATCTATGTTTTTGCTAGAAAATACCACTAGACTGAGCTGTAATAAAAATGCATGAAAAGAGTATGAATGAGTTCAAATGAATTAGACAGTTAAGACCCGATAGCAGAACCATTTGTCCAGAGTCTTATCAGCATTTCGGCTCCAACCAGTCAGAGGCTGGTATATAATTTGCACTGTTCCTCGATATCCAACTCTATTGTGTCAGACAAGTCTGTCGTGTCTTTGATGAAACTCGGAGAGATGACGCATTTTCCAGCATTAAAGAAATTACAGTGATTGGCTTAATGACAGTGCTAAAATCAAAGTCAAAATGTTTAACTCAAATAGCACAAATGGGGCTGATTTGATGAAACTCGGAGCTGTGATGCATTTTAACACTCTGCTCTGGCATTTAAAAAATTACACTGATTGTCCTGATGACGTCACTGTAATTGAAGGTCAAAACTTTTAACTTTGAAAGGCTGTTCACCGCGACATCGTTGGGCCAGTTTTGACAAAACTCAGAGAGATGATGCATTTTGGCACTGTGGTTTGACATTTAAACACATTACACCGAAGGGCCTGACGATTGCACTTTAATTGAAGGTCAAAATTTTTAAACTGAAATGTAATATCTTAGCACCGTAGTGTCACTGTGTAAGTGCAAGTTTGACCAAAGTTGGAGGGATGAAACGTTCTCCCTGCTGTTTTCTGGCGTGATGGAGATATTTTAATTAAATTTCAAAAACCTTGTTTGAGATGAAACATGCTGCACGAATCCAGCCTTCTTCCGGTGTCAAACTTTTTAACTTCAGCATAATATCTCAGGCTCGGACCACTGGTCCAATTTTCATAAATCTTGGAGGGATGACACATTTTCGCTTTAAAAAAAACATACTGGCCTGATGGGAACGCTGTAAATGTGAGTAAAATTTCAAACTTTGAAACGCCTGTCTGATTTTGATCAAACTTGGAGACATGATGCAGCTTGTTCCTGATTGGTCCAAAGTGTGCCTGCCTCATCTAAGAGGGGCATCCTTCATGTTTACTTGTTAGCCTTGCAGCATGCTAGTATGAGTCTTGGACGTTCAATTACAGTCAGAGTGAAGATATTGTGAACATCGGCCTGTCTAGTGTTGCAGTTTGCTGGTGTGAATGTTTGAAATAAATGTCTGGTTTAAATTCAAGCCTTAAAAGCATGGGAAGCTTTTAGAGCATGCACCCTCTCACACTGTCAGTTTTATCATTGCTTCTTTCTATTAACCCATCAGCTCATCGCATATTGAGGAAGAGCATCACCCGGCGATTGCCAAATGTTTGCATGACACATGTAATGACTTTAAATGGATGTAAAATACATTTGACGTTGCTGTATTGCAGTCATTAGAGCATCTGGGGTGACACGGAGTCGAAGGCTGTCTTTGCTCCGGCCGTCCCGGCATCAGCTGAAATATAGGCTGCCTTCTCACGGGTCATTTGCTTTTCAGTCTCGCTCTGATCTGTATGCATGCAGTGCTGCGGCAGGTTGAACATGTGTTCAAATCATACATGGCTCTGCACCATTTTTCCGGTCGACTGGCTTTGACAGTACGGTGGACTGGACAATCATCCAGCCATCAAGGCTTTTCGAAGCTGATTCGAAACCGGCTCTTTTCTTAATATTGCTGTGTTCGGGTGTGTGTGTGTGTGTGTGTGTGTGTGTGTGGCGCGTTTTATTTCAGCAGCATCATTGCTATACTGCTATAAAAATGTGGTAAATAAAATTGAAATGCACAGTAGAATGAATTTAAAAAAGATACTTTCTACATATAGCTACATTCAGCTGTTCCAATTTGATTAAAAATTGTAAAAAAAAAAAAAAAAAAATCACAATACTCAAGGGAATAGATTTTTCCCCTCACTCCTCATATATAATTGAATAAAATGTGTAGCACAGCACATGTCAATCTTTTCAGGTGGCACAGTGAGACATGATGCTGGTAAACATGCCATGCAAAATCCTTTAAAATGCCTTAAATGGCTAGAGCTACATACACATTCCTATAATGCGGTTCTCAGTTTAGCGTTGTAAGCAGTGAGTGTATGATGTACACAGGAGGTCCTTGTCCTCCTGCTCCAGGCCCAACAACCCCTTGGCCCCTGCCTGCTTGACCCCCTGACCTCTCCCCTCCTCATGTCTTTGTCTTTCTCTCCAAACACCACTGGGGGGCGGTAACAGGGGGCCTCTGTACCCTTGCTGTAAGCTTGTTTGACACATGCATTCACATGTTTTGAGAGGTCCCACTTAACATGCAAATCAGATCAACCCCGCGCATGCATGCTGAGCAGGCCGGCTCACTCAGACAGTTTTCGGATTCGCCATTGGCGCCTATGTGGAGCAGCAGTGAAGTGTGTGAATGCTCCCATTGTGGGTCTGGGGACAGTTGATGAAGTTTCGGTCTGATCTTGTTTTTAAGACCTGTTGAAAATATTAGCGGTGGCCACAGCGGGCCGTGCAGGATGCCGGCGGTCTTTTCTGCCTGAACTGTGTGAATGTCGCCGGCTGAGAGAGTTTGCACAGAGACGTTTCCGTGAGTATTGTTCTTCTTTTAGACGCTGCGGTTGGGAGAGATGTGCCATGTGTCTGACTAACCACGGTGACTAGACTCTGAGCTCACCGGCTGAAGCTCTTCGATGCAGCTGTGGGAGTGCCGTTCTGCCTACTGATCCGCGTTCCAACTGATACAGACCATGTGGGATGGGCCCTTCCTGCAACTGTTTGGCTCTCTTTCAGCACTGCATAGAGAGATGAGGAAAAAGCCAGGAGATTTTAACTTAGGGATTTAACATTTCGTGCCTTCTGCAAGACTAGGTGCCGTTGAATCACTCTCGGTTAAGAGCTTCTTTTCAGCCAAATGTAATTGTAAACACACAGAAATAGCACTCCGAGGAATCAAGACTGACTGTTGCTCCCGGGGTTTGAGGGGCTTGCTGTCAGGGGATAGCCGCCTCCCTGAGCATGAAATTGGCTCGCTGGTAGGCCTGTCTAATTGCATATCAGAGGAAGACTGATTTCCATCATGACTGTGAAGCCCGAGAAAAGATAACAGTTACAGGAGAGAGAAGCTATACTCTTTGATTTCTTCATGGCGAGACTGTCACACATAAGAGTCTCTCCTCAGTATGCCCCTCCATGTCTCATAGGCCCTCTATGGCAATTACAGCGCAGACATCGCAATCCCAATAAATAAGGTCATACGCTGACTTTAGAAAAAATTTTAGACAGTTCAACTTTGGTATTCAAAGACAGATCCAGCCTCGCCAAACCAATACTTAAAGTGATTGTGGCTCAACAGTTGAAATATTTCTTATGACATGTCCACAAAGAGGATGTGACCTGTCTTACCCTTTACAAGAACATCATGATTGGCTCCAAAAAAGACAAAATTCTAACCTCTATTTCCTCTATCCACATTGTGCAATAAAGCTATCCCGAAAAAAACAAATTATGAAAGCAATCACGGGGTAACAATGTGTTCCTCACTTGCAGCTGTAGCTTTGATCTCGAGGAAAATGCAGGAATCAAAGGGCGTCGCTGCTGTCATGTGTGTGCACATGCACTGCAAAACATCACATTGCTGTGTTTTATCGTGTCCAGATTTTGCACAATAGTCCTCCTGTCAGACCCAGGCTCTGCCGCTGACTGAGGTCGCCCCGATGAATGGGGTTTATGGCTCTGTGGCAGAGTCAGGAGTGCTCTCAGCGTCACAGTCCTGGTGGAGGTCTGGCTGAAGCCTGTGGTCGAGGCGTAATCCTGACCCAGAGGCTTGTTAGTGAATGTATTTTAACAACTTCCCCGTCCCTCCTGCGCAATCAATATGCCATAATCATACATCAATGAGCACTTAACTCAAGACTTGGCTGTGCTGCTCTTGACTTGGCGAACTCCTAAATCCGTAGAGGCTACCATCACTGTGCATACATTTTCCCATTAGCTACCTCTATTCAGTAATTATTGTAATATGCACAAAATATAATATGCCTTTTGGCTGCCTTTAAGCAACACACTTGCCTTCTTACTCATAGGGAGTGTGTTTCTCCAAGGCGAAGGGATATGATTTATAGGTCTGTGTTTGTGCATCATATATCAAGTCAAGCTGTGTTGCACAGTCAATGCATAAAGTGCATCTGTACTTTATCTTTGTGCAGTGTTATTAGTTACATTCAGTCTGATTACCTCAGCAATAAAATTCCCTTAATTTCACCAGCTCTCTATTCTTTAAACAGCCCCAACTAACTCCATATGAAACTTTCCTCAGCCTCCTCATATCCAGCCTGTAAACTCTTTCAGAAGCTCTTATGCATGTCCAACAAAATCTCAAGTCAGCCAGGAAGAAAATAAATGTCAGTGTTCCTCTTTTGTTGCCAATCTGTGTTAAAATGATTTGGTTTATGTGTGTGTGCGCGCTTTTGCCTGTGTATGCGTGACCCTTTGTGAATGCAGCTTCCCGTCTTGGTGA
Organism: Holocentrus rufus; assembly: GCA_900302615.1. Taxonomy (NCBI): domain Eukaryota; kingdom Metazoa; phylum Chordata; class Actinopteri; order Holocentriformes; family Holocentridae; genus Holocentrus; species Holocentrus rufus. The sequence continues at coordinate 15,113 of OMLF01057216.1, read as the reverse complement.
CTCTGTCTTTATATGCGACTGTGTTTTGTTTGATTTACCTGGCAGAGGCTCCCTGCGCAGTTTTTTGCCAAAGTTTGTTTTCGTGCAAACAAACTGCAGCTGCTGTTTATTGACCAGATTCCCAAAAGAATGTTTAGATTTGAGTGGTTTGTTTTTGCCGTACTATTTTATCTAAACATCTTCTTCCCATTGGAATTATTTCTTAATGCTTCTGTTACACATTTGGTAATGTGATGTTTTAAATTAAACTCTAGGGATGTGAATCTTTTATATTGATTCAGTATAAATCTTTATGTAGATACAATACAATAAGTTTTCTTTGAGCAGGCCAACAGTATGATACAACATCATTTAGTTTTTATTTGATTTGTTATATTACTGTTGTATGATGTGATTGGTTTGAGCAATACCATATTTCTTTGTTAAAGTGACCTTATTTTGACCTTATTTTGACTGAAACTGGTACTCAGTACAGAGACTGATTTGTTAATCAGCTATGAAATCGAAATGTTAATGTTAGAATCATTTCTTTTCTTGTGACAGATACTTTTGTTTGATATTTATTTTGACCTTGACACCACAAGGGAGCATCTTCATACCCCTACATTGTACATTCTTTGAGTACTGCCATTAATATAAAAATCCTCTGTCCCACAAAAAAACATCATATAAAAGAAGCATAGTATAGGACAAATTAGTCATCATGATGTAAAGCATCCAGACACTACCTCTCAGTAGAATGTGACTACATAGAAAATGACAGCGTTTCTGCAAAGGACACAGGTTCTGACAGACTGCAGTGGCATAAGCTCTTAATTTTTGTGTTGGCGGTTGACATCACATTTTTTGGATTGCAATAAAATGTAAATTCAGATGTATCACTCACTGAGCATGTGTTTACTGTGAAAAAGCTGCAGACAATTATAAGGAGCAGCCAGCTTCTACAGAAAACATCAATCATGGAGTTTGACGGTTTTAAACAAGTTTGGATGCATGCATATTTTCAAGTTGAGCCAGTGAGTCGTGCCAGCGCACGTCACGCTAACACGTAATAAGCTGCAGCCACATTCACAGTGTGAGAGGGGCTGTTTGTACCACAATGTGACATGGACTCAGACAGAAAGATGCAAAAGAGAGAATCAGGTTTTCCTGATTAAAAGGTGGCTGTTATGATTGTTTTAATGATTCCCCTTTAGTTTTCTCTCAGTTTTGTATGTTTGAATCAGTAAATTTGACGACTTAAAAACACTCTGAAATCAGAACTTCATAAATCATCCAGGGATTTTTTTTTCTTGGCATGTCACTGGAATCTAAATTGTTCAAAATTCTTTTTATGCTTCTTGCTCAAATTCTCTGATTTGGCTTCACGCTCTCTCCCAGATGGCTAAATGGTTTTAAATCGGCTGTATGTTACTGCACAGATGTCTAAACCACCCAATAAGCGGTTTGGGTGGTACGTGATCAGCAGCAGCATGAATGATCTGGGTGGGCTGCACTGCCCTGTTGGTCCAACAAAACACTGGTTTTGAGGGTTTTGATAGAAACTCTGCAGAGCCAGACCCGGCCAATGAAAGGCGGTGTGGGACTCCAGTATGGCAGGAGGTTTTTACAGTCAGAGGCCTGTACAGATGGACATTAAAGCATAATGTGAAGAGTCAAACTCACTCGTGGATTTGCCACAGACCTCAGCTGCTGCTGTTTGTCCTGCTGCAGATCTGCAGTAGAACAAACAGTATGAGCAGCATGCAGATGCTACTGATACTGCTCCATTGATAAACATAATCCATCATTTTAAATGACTAGTGTTGTTTTATTTAACACGACTTTACCATGCAGCTTTTACCCATTTTAATTGGGACGAGTTTCCCTTTTTCCATTTAGGTGAACTCTTACTTCCCTCTGGTGGCAGTGAAGAGACAAAATAAAACCAAGTGGAGGTCATCTCTGGCAGACTGGAACTACTTTTGACAGGACTGCAGCTGCAGTGTTTGTGGGTTCTAAAAGTCATGTTAGGAAACGTTACCATAGTCACCTCATTTAAAATAATGGTTAAAATGATGATTTTTGAAAGCAGCTTGAACCTATGACTTTTTGGGCAAACCTGCAGTAGAGCAGACTGAGGCAGATACGTCAGTGGGGTTAGACTCTTGTGAAAGGGAAAAAAAAAAAAAAAGAGTTTCCACTGGTATTATCCTTGAGGAGAGGCTGTAACAGACACCGGGTCAGTGTAGTGGCAGCCTTCAAGGCTCCTGTGGCTGGCAGGTCTGTTGTCTCCTACTGAAGTCGTGAGTGCTTATGGGCTCCAATTAAGTGTTTCCTTTCCAACAACACTGCCTGCTGTGACCCCATCTTGTCCTTACTATCCAGGCTACATAGGCGGCATCAGCTCCTGTCTCTCTCTCTCGCCCTCTCTCTCTCTCTCTCTCTTTCTTCTGTGTCTCCACAGGGCATACATACACACAAGGCTATATTAGGTAAGCCTGGTATGGTATGTAAGTAAAGCCCCTATAGCATGTGATCCTAAAGGCCATGTGTTCTGAGATGCACAGCGCAGTGGCTAAAGTTAGAAATGTTATTTATTTGGATGCAATCAACGCTTTACTGTATGATCAGTTATTTATGAAGATGGTTCCCAGTAATTGATGTGAGCCTTCCAGTAAGTCATATGCTACTTCACACTGCCAAGTCTTTTCAGTGATTGATCACCGCCAGATTTGTTTTGGTATTCCGCCAAAGCTACATGTTTCTAATTCTCTTACTTCAGAACTGACTGCTTGTCACTTAAATGGCACTTACAAAAAGTGATTGCTGCTCAGGGTTTAATCTTTTGTAAACTTTTTTATGTTGGATTTTATGGCTCTCCATCTTGTAGAGCGACATGTATGTCTGATTGATATATTGGTGCAGAAGTGCCGCTATCAATACCATGCTGTGACTATTTCAAATTTCACATTTATGGCTGCTGTTTGCAACATTATATACCATATACGCGGCTCATCATGTGCTCATATTTGACGATCTGACAGTAGTCAGTGTGACTGCCTAGGAGAGTATAAATAGTTTTATCTCCTCTGATTCAGTCTTCCTGTTTGGAACGTGGACGGCTCCTGAGGGTAGAGGGGTGTCGGCCACACTGCGGTGCTCTCTCAGGGTAAAATTACAGTCCTAATAACCTCAGACATGCAGGCAGGCTGGAGGCAGAGAGGGATTCAGGCAGGCAGGGATGCAGATAGTTTGGAAGATAAAAGTGAAATAAACAGACAGGCTTGTTTAATAGGGAAACTGAAAGACAGACAGGCAGGTTTCCTCCTCCACTAACTCTGTTTTGAATACAAGGCCACATTACTGAATTAAAGGCCTCTTAAGATTCAGTTCTAATTAAGTGCATTTCTTGTAAGCTAAAGGGGGAGAGCCAAAGACAGATTAAAGGAGGATTCTATGTATATTTTTACTATTGTTTGCAGCAGATCAATCAGCCATAGAATTTCCAGCATCATCAAGATGAACAACTTGGCACTTTCGCCATTAGCAATAGACAGGAAACTGATTTTATAAAATACCTGAACTCAGATCTGATAACCTGAGGCCGCAATGAGCCTCAGTTCACTGCAGGGCCAATGGGTTTCAGTCATTTAATATATCTACATCCTGCCAAAATTTGCAGTTTTCCATCTTGTTTCTTGAAAGAGCTTAACAGTAGCATGAGATGACATGAGATGATTGTTTCTACACACCGGAAAAATACTGATGACTCCCTAATACAAACTAGAATGAAACTGAAATGTCACAGGGAAGTATATTTACTCTAAAAGTCAGGGGCACTCTGTTTCAAGTACTTACTGTTGTGAAAGCTTGCTGGGAGATTGCAGTGTCACAGTGAAATTAAAAAATAAATTATTGATGGGCGAGAACTAAAAAAAAAGGGGGGGTAGTGAAGGGAGAGAGGAGAGGAGAGCAGGGAAGAGAGGACCACGGTACTAAGAATATCCTGACAGAGCCTCTCACGCTCCCCTCGTTTTTCTCACAGTGGTCATCCATGGGAGAAAGGACTCAAAGACCTCTGGGGGATTTGCCACCACCCTGACTACCCACTTAGCCGAGGAAAAGGTCTACTGAGATTTAGCGTATCCAGTTTAATGTTCCAACTTCATGAGCGTCTCCATATCTAACTGCAAGGTCAGGTTTTCTTTTAAATGCCCAGTGAAAATCACAACGAAATAAGGGTTTCCTTTCACATGTTTTTCCATTGTGTTCCAGAAGGCTTAGATGTGTAGTGTACAGATGGGGTAATTAACAAGCTTTGGCGCGACTCGCACCCAATCCACTTAATGAACTCAGATGTAGCTCGGCAGAAAATCTGGCAGGGTCATTGTTAACATGTCTAACAGTTCAATACGAATGCCAAACGTGCATCAAAATCAACATGAACACGGCCTGAGGGCAAGTTTTTCTTGTTACCTCTGAAGCGGCGGTTTCAGTGGTTGAACGGGTTGAGATGCTTCCCTTTGATACATCATTCTTCAGTGTCAGAAATCAAAGGCAGGGCATGTGAATTCCCAAAGTAGGGCGACTTATGGAAGAGAAAACATGGTGCACTGGAGAGTTAACGTTTCATTGACTTGTCTGTTGAGACCAAAGCTCTTATTGATCAAGCGTACCGAATGCAGAACTGAGAACATGGATCAGTTTGGCCCTGCAGACCATAACCAATCTGCTCGCAGATGGTAGATAAGACGTTGCGCTTTCAGACATCGACTAAATACTCGCCCTGAAAAACAAAGAGCAATGGAGTGTTATGCCACTTTGTTCTCTGCGGAAAGGAAAACATTTTGATCAGCGGTGGGAGATTAAAATTGAGAAGGGAAATTTCAGTTCCTGGCCTTATTTAACTTGCACTCCACAGGCTTATGGTTTGGAGCCACAACAAAAAGTTAAAAACTAATGACTTGTTGACTTTGCGTTTGGCAGAAGCGAAGGGAAAATTTAGTAAAAAATATCCTGCGTCCTCGGTTAACTTTTGATCCTTTTTCCATTTTTCTCCTCCCTCCGCCCCCTCCTCCTCGTCTACATTGTGCTCACCTCTTCCATTTCGTTCCTCCTCCCCCTGCTCCTCACTTCTTCCATTCCTCTGCCCTTCCATACTTGTCTCTTGACATCTGTCTGAGAGCTGAATCAAGACAGCCCAACTTACAGCAGAGCGCCCGCTGTGGCTTTTGTGGCGTGGCTCCTGCCTGACCAGAAACTGAATGAGTATGGCAAGTGGAAAGCAGGTTGTAGACTCAGGCCGGCTTTGGTATAGGAGAAGTTCACATCCTATATGAGAGAATCCCACATGAAAGAAGACTGAGCCTCTGTCCTGTTCTGAGCCTGTCAGAGGCCCCCCTGCTCTGTGGTTTGGTGTGAGCTCACCGAGGGATTCTGGTCTGGCCTGCTCACTGTCAACCTGCAGTCTTTCCACATGCTGCAGACACTGACTCACACTGAGCACTGCGTCTACAGCTTGTGCTATGATCATTATAGGACACCTAATGCATGAAACACGCTGTTACTTGCTCATCCTGGCATGCCTAAAATAACTGTCTGTAATTGTGATCATCAGGCAGTTGCTGTATTTGATCATTGGACAGTTAGTAATATTCAACAGAAACAGGATATGTGGGATAAATGGAAATGTTATGACATGGAGCAATAATTTATCTGGGATCTGGGACTCACAGATCAAAAGTTTTGTATTTATTGTGGGCAAAAGCAAATGTGTTGAAGCTCATTTGGTTGCTTTCGATCTGTTGAGTGCTGGTGCCTTGTTTGTTTTGCTCCTTGCTCAAAACGGTGCACCCGTTACAGTATTTTAGATCTGGAGTTGTGCACATTTTTACTTTGTATCGCTGAGCGTAATTTCCTTGTCTCTTCAGGAGCACCTACTGTCATGTTCACTGGCAAGACTTGACCACATACTAAATTGTGGTCAGTATTAAAGGAATACTCCAACGTTTTGGGCAATATCCCATTTTTCTGACTTACCCAGACTGAGACAAGATATTCAATACCATTTTCACCTCTGTACGTCCACTGCTTTGATCCCCATGGGTAGCATTTAAATAAGACAGCTTTGGAGCTGATGTAAGGTTTATTTTTTCACTTTGATGGAGCTATGCTAATGACTCCTGTAGATTTTATGTCTTTATGCTAAGCTAACACAAAATGCTAACCATAGGAACCGAACCATTGGACGTACAGAGGTGAAAATGGTACCGAACATCTTATCTCAGTCTGGGGTAAGTCGGTAAAAGGGCATTTTGCCCAAAACATTGGAGTGTTCCTTTAAATGGATCTGCCTCATTAGCAAGGAGTATGTTTGTGTTCTTCTTACTTCTTCTTGCAGCATTTCCGTCTGTTACTGTAAAATATGACAATCACTGTGTCTTACAGAAGTGGTTATTTTTATGAGGATGAAAGTAAACACATGCATACACACCAACATCCATATCAACAGCAAGTTGAGCGTGCTGCACCACCAGCCTGGTTTGCTCCTGACAGGTGTGTTGTAGTTAGCGATAGTCTTTAACAAAGGCGCCCACCAGCTCAATCTGCTGCTCGCTCATTCACAAATAACAGTATACATGATTGTCACAGTGCGCTCCCCCTTCTTTTTAGCTGCGTGCGCCATTATCACTCTGTGTAATTTTCCCATCAGTGGTTGATTTAATCTGAGGAGTCATTCTCAGCCTCTGTTTTCCCTCCTGTGTTGACAGGCTATCACAGGCGAGCCGGAGAGCCCACCGCTTCTGTTTCCGACCACATCTGAGCTGGTAAGAAGTTGCGTCATGTTCCGCTCCACTTTATTTTTTTTTCCTGTCTTGGGATGGCCTAATTCTGTCTTTGCCTCATTGCTAAGTGTTTATTTGTTTGCGCGGGATTTATCTGAAGGGATTTTTTTATTTAATTTGGGTCACTTACTTTAACACTGGTTTTCAAGAATCAAGAAGAAAGGGTACACTTATGAATTGGTTTGGCCAGAAAGTTCCACACTTTCCCTCCAAAAACAAAACTGTAAACTTATTTATAGCTGATTCGCCATGTTCGATGGGATATCCCGTAATGTTTCTGTTGTTTTTTTTTACCATGATCTCATCACATTGTGGGAACTAAAACTTTTGACTTGATCCATCCAATATAACGGTGCACTTTTAGCCCATTTTATTTCACCCCGCCATTTTTGGGGGCATGACGACGGAGAGTGTAATGGGCCAAGTCATACAGCTTAGATTTGTGGCGTGGGTAGTTATGGGTATTTCCCGGTTTGCTCAAGGGTGTTGTAATAGCGGCTGACAATAGGCCTTCCAGGAAACACACTCCTGGGACTAAATTAGAGATTGTCCAGGGGTGACTTGTTGCCTGAGTATGGGTGTGCTTCCTGTCTGCCTGCCTATAGGCCTTGGCTTGGGTGACTACAGGAAATAGCCCCCTGTGCATGCTCATACACACACACACACACACACACACACACACACACACACTAAGTCAGCCTTTCTGCAATTTGAATACGCTTTAAATCTCAGGGTCAGAACCTGCATGACCCCCATGACTTCTCTGCACCTACTAACAGGTTAAAAACATTATGCTGGCACTTGATTGGTGCAATTTGTAATTAATTCAGACCCAACAGGGCTGCAGACCCACATGGAAAACCAGTCAGGAGTTTCCCATGTGGTTACTAAATCTAAGAAATATCAGCAGTAAGTTTTAATAAATGGCAGTCATTCATTCGTTCACTTAATGGCCAGCTCAAGGGTTTTGTAAGTTCACAGAAATGGTTTCTGTAGCCATTTATACAGATTAAAGATTGTCCAAGTATTATTTTTATTCATCGTTAGAATATGGAAAGAGGGGAAATTATATAAATCACTAACTCCTTTCAGGCTGAGATCGGAGGCTGAATGAGGTGTGCTGACATGAATATGGAGGCACTCCGGGTCCCGAGGAACCATTTAAAACAGGGAACGCCAGGTGCCAGCCAACGCAGAGTGTGAAAGCAGGCTGCAGCTACTGACAAATTAATTCTGGGTCACGCTGAGTAGGATGGAGCACCCTGTCAGCAATAACCAGCAGTGGGGCCTCCGAGGAGTCTTTGCACCACGGCTCTGTTTTACTTAAGTGGTCTGAGCTCAGGTCACAAAGTTTGGCTGCTGTGCTGCTCAGGTTGTGGTCCCGACTTCAGTTTTATTGGTCAGTCGGAGGCAGCGGCGTGCGCAGTGCCGCAGTGACCTCTGGCAGGCGGTCTGGGCTCTGCAGTCGTCTATCAGTAGCGCAGCAGTCGCCAGCTTTCAGACGTATCAAACTTTTTGAAAAAAAAAAAGAAGAAGAAGTTGGGGTCAGTGGTGGCATGCACAAGATGTTGCAGAGCCTTTTACCATTTCTGTTTCTCAGGGGATGCGTGGAGACATGATGCAACATCCATCCACATCCCGCAGGGAAAAGCTTCATAGATGGCTGCAACTGTGGAATACCGCCCTTTTTCATTTTAATTAAATGGCAGCAACATCTGGGCTCTTAGTTAGCCCAAAGTAATAAAGGAAGTCGTCCAGGGAGACTGCTTGGTCTGGGCAGGCCTTCTCAGGAGGGAAAAAAGGGAACTTAATAGCCCGAGGTTGTCAGTATAAATCCCCAAGAGGCAGAGTAGATGCTCAGCTACAGGCCAAGCTTTTTTTTTTTTTTTTCCCTCAAGTCGTTCTTATTCACTCTGCTTTTAAAATTCTGCTCACTGCTTTATCCTCTAGAGGCATCCGAGGAGGAAAGCTATTGGTCATCTCTGGCCTTTAAATTGGATAATTTTCCCCAAAGCTCTAATCAGGGAAATCCTTTTTGATCTTGTTCTGACAGTATTTCAATGCTTAAGTAAAGCACAGATTTTCAATTTATTAAGCCCTATGGTTGATGCTCTCTGCTTACTGTATGATGGATACATGTTCAGCTGTGAGACCACATTTGTATATGTGTACATGTCTGTGTGAATGTGAGTGTTGTTTCGGGTGTGTATACTCTTTGTAAAATGAGAACAGGGGATTGGTGTGTATATGCCTTCCTACAGACTCTGTATCCCCCTGCTGTGTTTGGACCTCAGGTTTCTTATTTATAAAACAGCGGTTTCCGAGTCTTGGACTCCTACTGGTACAGAAGTAGTAGCAGAAGCCACAAAAGTGGAGCAGGATGTTCAATTCATCTTTAACAAGGACATGAGGAAAGGGAATATCTGTTGTTTGGAAGTTCATGAAGTTCACATAGCTTTTATTCTCAAGCAAATTACTATTATAAATAACTTGTTGGTTAAATTGCCTGTTGACTGGCTAATCTACGTTCTTTGCATATTTTATATCCTTACATTACCTTTTGAACTGCGTGTGTTCCAGCCTGTGGCAGTGGCTAAAATATCCTCTGATTAAAAGTCACAGGCACAGGTGAAGTGAAAGGGGTTGTGCAGCCTGCAGGCAGTGCCGCTCGGTAAACAGTAAACTGTGAGTGAGGAGGGGGAGGGAGGGGAGGAGGAGGAAGTGTGAAAGAGGGGGGGTGAATGGGAGGAAGAAGAGCCCGAGGGACCTTTGTTCCCTCAGTACGGCCTGTCAGGCAGCAGCTTCCTATAAATAAATATAAATAAATCTGAAGTGTCAACAGAGGACTAATGAAATTCACCTCAGAGATCCTTGTCATTGTGATCTGTCCTGAATTATGAATTTGCAAGCATTTTCTTGTTTTAGAATTTTCTTGATATAGAATTATAGTAATTATCAAGAATATAATGATCAGTGCTTTAGTAATGTAGTCAATGGCCTACCTTTTTCAGATGATGATTGTCCAAATAGAAGATCAGCTGGTCACATCTATTTTTCTAAAAATAATGTATTTTGGTGAAACTGAACCAAGTTCTGAAACTGGGAGCTACATCAAACTGTTTTTATTAATGTACCAGTTAGCTTAACAATGATTTGCCTCTGTGGGACGTCCTGTGTACCATGGTACCAGGTACCATGTACTGATTGCACAGCGGCGCGAGTTTGATTCTGATCCCTTTCTCCCTGTCCTGTATTTCCTGACTCTCTCCACTGTAACTATCTAATGAAAAAAGTAGATATGCCAAAAAAACAAAACAAAACAAAACATTGACTTGCCTCTAGTTTGCCTGCAGGCATTGATAACAATACTTTCCGTGCTTTGTAAATGTTAGCATGCTTTCTATCTGTTCAGGGCTGCTTATTTTGTTAAGCTGTGCATAGTTTGTATCACTATGTACAATGCAATATTTTAGGAGTGACAGAATATCACTGAAGTCAGGGTTTTCGTGTATAATTAGTTATAATTAGGGATAAAACAATGAATGAATGTAAGGAGAACTCTGTGGCATTCTTCAAAGCTTAAGCTGTGACGTTAGCTAGCTGGCCTGCTAACAGGACCTCCATGTGCTGCATTGTGCTCATCACTTGTGGTTGACTCACCGCAGACACAGAGGTGTTGACAACAGGCAGCCTTGTAGGGTGCCGCTGCCTGACAGTCTTCACTGAGGGAACAAAAGTGCCGTGGACCGGAGAAGGAGAAGGTGAAGGAGAGGGTGAAGGGTGCTGTATTTCACAGCCTTAGTTTTGTGCTTTCTGTAAAAACATCAAGGCCTTGCTTCGCTGCGCTTTACAACACGGCTCCCCAGCCTCCGTGTTTGATGGCTGTGTTAGAGCCGAGCGCTGCACGACAGATTGCTTTGGCAGGGTCAAATGGGTTCAAAGACGATGCTGGCCTTTAATCAGAATGTAAGGGACGCTGTTAAGTCTTGCCTTGAAGTTATATAACGGTGGTTTTAGTTTTGTTTCAGCAAAAATGAGACTCGATATTGCAGAGCACATTTCTAAGAGAGTGTTTCAATGTAATTTCAAAGTGGTGTGAGTTCGTCGTCATCATGGACCAGTGAAACAAGCATCATTGTGATTATAAATTACCCTTCAGCCTTCAAAAAGGAAAACTGTGGACCCATGAAAGCTCATTTGTTAAACCACGCTGCATGGAATTTTCTTTTTAAATTCCACTGAAATTGGCCATTGACTGTTATGTCTTTGCATTAGTTTGTCCTCACCTGATAAACTTGCAGAACTCTGTTATTGTTTTCTTTCAACACTTTTTTTTGTCATACTTGTCATAGTTAGGAGTCTTTTTTTTAACACACTATAAATTCAGTCTTATTATATAGGGCTATGGAAAGTAAACTTAAATTTGAGACCTGCCTTAAAATCCTCACTTGTCCTAAATAATTCCATCAGGATTATGAGTACATCCCAAAGTTTGTTGATGTCATGAAGATAAACAAGGCAACCCAGTTTTTTATTAGACTGTGGCTGATTTTGGGACAGCAGGAACTTTAAACTGGGTCAAACTAAGTCTTTTCTGCACTGTTAGCTTTTCCTAATTCCAAAGCTTCTCAATGCAAAAGTGTCCAGCCTCCACACCTTCCCCCATCACTTTGAAATATTTATGGTGGCTCTCTGCCAACAGCGTCAACTGATGGTATAATATATGTACGTCATAATTCCATATCTTCAAGCGGGGCTAATGAGCCCTCAGAATGGACACAGATGAGCAGGTATTAATCTCCCACAACTCTTCAGGCTAATTTTTGGCCTCATCAAAGGGCTGATTATCTTTCTCTTTTTGTGCAACACAGATGGTTTGCCCTTGCAGTGCCCTCTGCTGCATTGACTCTTTGAACTTTGAAATTGAACGATTCAGTGGTTATTTGGTTCTAAATCTACTAGACAGAATGTGAAATAGGATGATAAAAGGATAATTTATTATATTTGCAAAATGAGAAGGATACGATACATTTAAAGGGAATAAAACTTTGTATTAGAGTTCATCATGGCCACTGAGTGCAGCCCTGCTTGCACATAAATGCTGTGTGTTCTCTAAAAGCCAGATATGTTATTGCTTGCATGAACTCACTGCAGCAGCATCAGGCCAAGGCAGTAATGACTGTGCTTCATTCATTCCCAAACCAGCCCAAAAGAGCGGTGCCTCTCCAGACTCGGTCTTTCTAAGGTCTCTTTTTCTCCCTGCACGTGTGCCAGTCGTGGTTGTTCAACATCTGGACTTGGTGTCCTGTGAGGACTTGAATAGCACATGAAGACCCTGGAGTCACTCATCGATGGTGTTACATCGGCCAGTGGAGAGCTCTTAACAATGCCCACAAGCATCTCTCTCTCTCTCTCTCTCTCTCTCTCTCTCTCTCTCACTTTCTCTCTCTGCCGCTGTTTCTTTCTCACTCTCTCTCCTTCTCTCAGGAGAATTGTGTGTTGCCAGGGTGGCAGAAGGATTAATATTCATGCCCATTGTACCTGCCAAGGCTGCTGCTTACAGCCTGTTGCTGGTGCTGCTGGGAGTGGGAGCTTTATTACCCTTGGCGTAATGGCTGCATTAGTACTATGTGCCTCAACTTCTGATTAAGCCTCCTCTGCAGTCATATCCCTGCTCTCCGTTGGTTGTCAGTATTTTAGCGACCATCGATGAATCCTGATCCTCGGACCAGTTCATAGCATCAGTAACGCTATTCAGCTAAAGGATGGAGACTAAACGCTCCGGAGACCATGATCACAAGCGGTTCTCATGTTACATGTAGCTATACGGTAACTGGCCCCACCCAGACACATAGGGGAAAGAGTCATGTGGATGACAGTCTTGCTTAAATTACAGATGAATGGGGAGTAGGCGAGTGTCTTTAATCAGGGACATATGAACTGTAGTCATAGAGCCTCTCAAAGGGAGAGTAGTTAGTCTGAATTACCGGTCAAGTTGCCATAAGCACGTTTCAGATGTCCCGTTCTCCATTAGCGTTTAGTTGATTAAGGAACCGTTCTTCAACTAGAGCGTCTGGGTTTAAACCCCAGTATTGACAAGTCTCTATCCTGCTCAAAGATACTGAATAAAGATGCACAGACTGTTCTTTAGCTGAACCTGTGCTCTGATCTCACTGTTGGGCCGGACAAAAGAGAATCGCCGTCGGTATCAATGCGATCTTCCTGGCATCCCGGTTGATCAGAGGGGCTGAGAGGCATAACAGTGTGCTGCTCAAATTCAGCTCAAAGCCAATGCTGAATGTCACTCTGTCTCCACCTGCTTCCCCATGTCTCCCCGCTGTCAAGTATCCAATAAAAGAGAAATGCCTTGTAAAGGGAAGCTTGATAGGATAGACCACGTCTGTTGACTCTGCATTGTCTACATCCTTTTATTTTCATGAATATTTGAGTCACTCTGAGCCTAATTTGACAAAGACATAGATCCCATATGTCTCATCTCTGTATTTATTGAAAAGGCTTTATGAGACATGGATCACGTCATGAAATGATGCTGCACTAGATTATTTCTAATTGCATATTCATCAATATTGGTGACATTGATGTTGAAGGAACTAAGATACTGATGGATATGAATGTGTTTCTTAGCGATGTGCGCCATCTAGTGAATTTGAAGGAATATAACATGGATGG
>OMLF01057208.1:3092-20743 GCA_900302615.1 Holocentrus rufus | reverse complement strand
GGCTGTGAAGTTTTTTATGGACTCTGGGGAAAGAGACACACAACACAAGACAAGCAGGGTGAGGGATGTAATGTGTTCTGCAGAAACTGAACTTTAAACTGTAAAACAGAGACGCTGACCTGCATGAAGACAGAGGCTCAACAGTAAACAAAATGAACTGCAGCACCTTTATAGTTCCTGCTGTTAGCTCTGTATCTTTGATCTTCAGTTCTATTTGTGGTATTCTTATCTATATGCTTTCCTGTGCTGCTGCAGTGACCCAGTTTCTCCACAGGAATCATTTTAAGTTTTGTCTTAACTTACAAAACTCTATCTTATCATAATTGCAGACCTGGGTAAAATATAGTCCTGTAGACTTTTGGTGTATGGTTTATTTAGTGTCATGTAAGTCTATAGCTTTATATTATCTCATGTCTTATGTGTTGCACTTACCTTTTGCATTGTGCATGCATATAAAACATTGTCAGCATGTCTCTGTGCTTTCATTGTGATTCTGATGCTGAATTGATGTTTGAACCCGATTTGAGTTTATTAAAGATCCTGGAGGTCCTGTAGTACTTCTGCAAAAGCTACATCTGCAGGTAGAGGTTTGCATGCCAGTGTAGGATAATAAATCAGTTTTCCAACACTGGCCTTTCAGTATAAATCAGATATCTGCCAGTCAGTGTAGTCTTCTGCCAACATGATCCACCTGTGCCAGTCTGTAAAACCTGCAGTGAAAACGCCTCACCATGCCTGAAGGAGCTGCTAATCCAGCTAAAATCATTATCTGGGACTTTTATTGAGCTTGTGCTATTTCTATTGCTGAAAAAATAATGTATGAATCTAATTTGAAAAAAATAAATAAATAAATAAAGATGTATGCTCCAGCAACACTGATGAGAGATGCAGTCTAAATGCACAAAGATCTGATGGTTGATTATAGAGTTTTGTAGCTTTTAACAATAAAAGTATTTTTTGTGTCACACCTACTTCTTCTGTATCTAGTGTGAATCCATTACAGATCCTGAGAATCCTGTATTATTCTGCAAAAACTACAGCTACAGGTTTCCTTAACAGTATGATTTTAATTTAGGTTCATGTATCAGTTTGCAGAAACTAGCCTTTCAAAATAAATCTGATATCAGTCAGTCAGTGTCTTCAGCTGCCAATATGATCCACTTAAGAGTCCATAAAACCTTGAATGAAAATCTGCCTGAAGGAGCTCTTAATCCACCTAAAAGAATGATATTAGTCTAACTTTCAGTGAAGGGTTTTGTGGTCCACATTGGTCTAAATGATGTTTTGGAGGCTTTTTCCATCCTGCCAAGAACGAAACTGTGGGGAAAACAATGGATCCTTGTAAATTCTTGGAATTTTTCTTATTGGTTGAACTTGGATAATTACCCAAAGAGGCCAGAACGCACAACAATCTTTGTATTCTTTTTCATCAAGTTTCATTATTATCTCACTCTAGCAGTTGTAAAAAAAGAGGAGAAGCAGCACATAAATCCTAGACTGGTGTCGGATAAGGTCTTGCTGACTGAGTTTTGCCACTATTTCAGCTTCCATTTATAGTGTGGCAGCACTTCCTGCCATTGTGTGCCAGGAAAACCCAGGCCTCTTGGCTCCTCTCTAATGTCCTGCCTCCCTTATCCAGCCTGAAACTCAACACAGACAGAGAAAATCACACACACGCCACAGCAACACAACCACACACACAGTGAGCTCTTGGGAGAGTGCCTCTTACCACTAACCAGATTAGTAAAGAGGGCTCTCACTTGGACATGGCTCACAAATTTCTTTTTCAAGTCGATAAAAAGTGATGTCGAACAACTCAAAATCAAACTAGCAGCCAGAGGTCCGCGACCAGGAAAGGCTCTGGATCTCCGAAGTCACTTGAGACTGTAATTGGGATTGGGGAAACTTTTCGTTTGGGAAAACTCCTGGCTCTGGATATCACAAACAGGCAGCACAGTCCCACACACTATAGAGGAAGTGTTTCATTGCTGCACCTCATCAACGGGCTGCCCAGAGCCCTGATTCAAGATCTAGACTCCAGGCTTCACTCCTTTTCAGCCTCTTTCACGTCCCATCCATCTGAGAGAACAGCAGTATAGACTCCTTTTGTCTCCGACGCCAAGGTCCCGGAGTTGGGAAAACCATCAGGGCACTGTAAATCATCGCGGGGGCTGAGTGTCAGCCAAAGTATCCTCAATTACTGGACCACATCTTTGTGGATCGCAGTTGTGGTCGCCATCTAACTGTACATGTCTTTTAACATCTCTCTTGTCTCTAAGTGGAAGGTTGAGCCTCTCAGCTTGAAAATGTGTTTTTTGGAAATCTCACTGATCTAATTACTTTCTCAGATAGTGGATACTGACTGAGGAGAGATGAGCCGCAGAGGGGTGAGATGGTCGAGGAGGAAGTCTCTCTGGGTGTTGTTTGACTGAGAGCGCCTACCGTGGATCAAGGTGGCGGTTGCTGAGACAAGTGGACTTGGGACCAGACGGTTAACAATTTCAAGACTGGCCGGAAAGTGAATGGAGAGCGCTGCTGTGTTGAAGGTTTGGGTAAAATAGCCTTTTTCCAACTTTCCAGACTGAGACAAGATGTTCGATACTGCTTTCACCTCTGTACGTCCATTGGCTCGATGATTAGCATTGCGTGTTAGCTTAGCCTAAAAACTTGAAGTCTACAGGAGTCATTAGCCTAACCAAAGTGAAAGAATAAACCTCACAGCAAGACCAAAGCTGTCTTATTTACACAGTGTGTTGTGTGGATTTGAAATACACGTCTTAGTTAAATGGTAGGAACTATAACCGCGAACACATACAGAAGGATACGTGTTCAGCGGTTATACATCCGACTTCTTGGTTTTTGCTGAGCTATCACGAAATGCCACTGGTGAAAATGGTGTTGAACATCTTGTCTCAGTCTGTGCAAGTTGGAAAAAGGGTATTTTGCCCAAAATGTTGGAGTATTCCTTTAAGCACAAAATAAATAGTGAAAGTTTTCAGGTGACAGAAACTGAAAATTAAGAATATCCAGTATATGACTCATTACTGCGCTGAGTGTCAGATACGTTATGTTGAAAAAGACAGTTTTTCTGTGACTGTGTTACGCTGCTGAGCCACTGTCTGCCATCACGTCTTTGAAACAAGGCAATCTGTAATCGTCTTTTCTGATGATTATTTGTTCTCTCAGCTTGATTCTTG
This sequence comes from Holocentrus rufus, assembly GCA_900302615.1. NCBI lineage: Eukaryota > Metazoa > Chordata > Actinopteri > Holocentriformes > Holocentridae > Holocentrus > Holocentrus rufus. The sequence continues at coordinate 17,546 of OMLF01057208.1, read as the reverse complement.
GAAGCCTGTCAAATGATTTCTTTCCACTGTTTTCCAGCCAGTCAATAAAATTTATCCATGGTGTTTGAGACGTTGCCAGCTGCACTTGACAAGATTTTGGTCAAAATCAATCAGTATGAAGGAAAATGACGGGATAACAGGCCAAACATGACTGCAGTTATGCTTTAACCCCAAGTATCTTCAGAGTAGCTGCTCAGTGGCTGGTGGTTGAACAGTGCAGCTCTCAAGGGAGAATATGTGTCATCATGACACATCATGAATGTGATGGTGAAAAAAGCGCATGTATGTTCAGCAGAACTCTTCCGTGAGTAAACGAAGTTCATAGAAAATAGTTTATTCAGCTCCCGTTTGCTTGGCATAACTTGAGTTTTTTGGTTGTAATGCTGATAAAACTTTCTACTGTATCCAACCTTGATTACTTGAATATCTTGCTGGCTCCAATGCATTATTTTGTTATTGCCAACAAAAGCAGCTTTCCATACTCATAGCCAGAGAGGACTTTGGGGGACCAGTAAAGCTATCATGATCCATTATGTGTGCCCTTATTCAAGATAATGGCATGAAGCTCAGGAATTTACGGCTATCTGTTAACCTCGGAGCCACCTCCATTTGCTAAGTAGTAAAAAGAAAATATACAGTCCATCCTATGTGTGGGACAGATGGAAATTTGTGCCTGCATAGGATTCTGCATCTGAGGTCTACATCTGATCAGATAATGTGTTTGCTGACACTGTTCAGCAAAGACAAGAACCATGTGAAGAAAATTTGGTGCCATAAGTCCTTTGAACCGGCCTATAAAAATACCTGAACACTGTCCAAGATTGACTTGTTCAAATGGGTACAAAAAAAGGCATTAATAGATCCCATAATTGTGTAGTAATATAGACTGTATGGCTTTCCGTCCCATTCAAGCTGTTTGAGCTCTTGACAGTCCACACCCCGCTGCCAAATCGCAATAAATCATTTTTCCAAATGGCTGAAAAGCCTGTCTCTCCACCTCACCTCGCCATCCCCTAAGACACTTTTTAAGTATCAGCATGTATTTTATATCTCAAAGAGCTGAAATCAAATAAGAGGAAGATGCGGTGTCCAAAGAAAGCAGATTGTGCAGATGGAATACGAACCAGGTGCAGAGTTTGGAGGGTCTTCACAAGACTCTCACCACTGAATTTAATCGCCTGGAAATATTCAGGCGAAGCCTACTTAGCTGACCTGCTGAACTCTGAGACGCTGCAAAGCAAAACCCTCTTACGCCGTGTCCTCAGAGCATTTAGGAGTCCATTTGATATATACATCACACAGTTATATAATTGCTATGGCTACATACTTCCACACTTAACCTTGGATTCAATTATGCAGCGATCACAAATTCAAATTTTATAAAAGCAATTATGTGTAATTCTCAGTTTCAGATGTTAATAAGTGGCCATCACACATCACATCACAAGTTCACTTTGTACACATGTTCAGTGCAGGTGCTGTTTTTGGTGTCATATCAATATCTGTGGTTTTCTCTTCCAAATAAACGTGTAACCCGCAGATTATTTCCTCATCATCCTCTTCATTTCTTTCATGTTCAAACATCATATTTTGCCCTGTAAATGTTTGGGTGTTAAGCTCTACTTTTAGGAATAAGTGCATCAAACTGAATAAAGTCTGAGTGAACAGAATCTTACATTTTAAGAACACTATTACACAAAATAAATACATAAAAAAGCTTTATATAGTATCTTTCATATCATCGCTGTCCAGTCAAAACCTCGTATCTCCATTTTTGGTGATTTTCATGTTTTAACTTGAGCATTTACATGCTCCTCTGTGGGTTCAGAAAGTTCTGCAACTCTAGGGATCATGAAACCTTTCCAAAACTAATTTTAGAAGTTGAAAAATGCACAGTCGTCAAGCTACAAACATTAGCTTCTGAAAAGTTGACATTTTGGAGATTCAAGGTTTTTGCTGGACAGCATGCAGTGTGCAGCTCAAAGTGCTGTACAAAACAACAGATATCAAAAGGATGTGAATATGCATGCTGTTAAAAATATTCAGTGCATGGAGTAAAAAAGGCAAGGAAACAATAAAACTGCAAGAATTTGTATACTGTATGCTAACTGAAGCTGCATGCCAACAATGAAGGTAAAAGCAAATGTCCTCTTAAAGTGCATTTTCAACTGCTTTATACAGCTTTTCAAAGCCTGTACGATTTGTAACCTTTCTTTTGAAAACTACTGTAAAGTTTATTATATTAAGTTCTGTGTAACAAGCCAAGGAGAACCACAGCCACTGGCAACTCACAGTGTTGATGAGGAGGGTCAGAATAGATGGAGGATAAAGTAAAACTGAATGTACCTACGACTGCTTCACCTGCCAAGAGAGCCTCACATGAGCTGTGGTCGAGCGGTTTCTCAGGAAAACATCTCGAAGCTCATCAAACATTTCACATGTAAAGGTCTAACTCGCTCAAACAGCGCGGTATCACATATCTACATTTTGTTTACATTTCAACAGAATGACTGTCATGACACTCAAACTGAGGACGCAGACGCTGATTAAAACGGTACTCCAATCTACAACCTCTGATTTACGATTTGCTGTACTTTTTCGGATGAGGAGTATCCCGTTACAGCCTTTTACAAAAGACTGATACCTTCCTTTGTACCGTAAAACCTGGTATTATGGAGCCAAGGAGAGAGAGGGAGGAGGGGGGGGGGATTTATTCTGGATGCCATTTTATAGATCTTCCCAAAAGCTTCTCGGCACAAGCAGTTTAGAGGGGTGAGCTTTCCCAGCTGGAGATATAAAAGGCTCGATCCAGCAGGACCGGCAGTAATTGAGCTAAATCTTTTGTTGCAGACTGTGTGGGCTCGAAGTCGACGCTCAGCAGAGGTGAGTGTATCAGCGGAGAGCCTGGGTGGTACTCTGAGAGGGAAGAGCCCTGCTTGTTTAGCACAAATTCCATTAGTTATTGACTCTTCCCTCTCTTGAAGTATCACATGCAGGATAGCATTATCATCCCATGCATAAATAAGAGACTGAAAGCGAACCCCGAAGAGGCATCTGCTTACATTGGCAGCGACTACAAGACAGAACGGAGAGGTTCAGCGGCGGGTCAGCCATGATAGCAGCTTTTTGAAAAGCGGGCTGAACCTCGGCATCTGTTGGGAGCGAAGAATCATTTCCCCTTAATACATGATTTCATGGTGGCTGATGTGAGGGGAGAGTGATGTTTGGTTTTCTTTGATTGATCAACACGGAGAGGTGGTCCTGCTCTGGGTTCAGTGTCTCAGACGCAGACATAATTGACCTCCATGCAAACTCCCACTCACACCGACTTCAGTGTCAACAGACAGACAAAGACAACTCTATTTTTTTCTCTTTTTTTCTTTCATGACATACTAAAAAGACGAAGGGTTCCCACAAGGCTCTCAGTTACGTGGTGGGCGCTTTGTTTTTGAACGCTGCTCTGAGGATCTCGGCGGCTAGAGCTGATCTAAACGGAGCTTTCAAACGCGGCTTGTTTTTGTTTTTGCTCAAAATTCACGGGAATATTAACAGCTGATAAACTTTTTTTATTTGAAAGCTGCTCATTTTCTCCTTTATTTCACTTACTAGGTGCTTGGGAGGAGCCGGGCTCTGTGTTTTGGTTTGCTAATAACAGTTTTTTATGGAGCCCCTGAAGTGACATGAGTCAAATTTCTTTTGTTTTGCTCTAAAGTTTCTCATCTGCCCACTCGGTAGGCTCCAGAAGTAGTTTTGCTTGATGTTCACTGACAACTGGGAGGCAAAGCAGCAGTGTCTTTAAGCTGAAAATGTAGTTCAACCCACATATGATGTATTGTCATCTCTGTGCAGAACAATAAAGAAGAGACAGGAAATCATCGGTCATTTGTAAGAAAAACTCCTGAAATTGGTTTCCTCTGCACCAAAGAAACTTAAAGAAAATGTCACAAGCATGAGCCAGCTATAAGTTAGTTCACCATGCATTCACATATCAAGATGCAGCTCAGCGATTTTCTGTGGTGGCAAAGTCAATACATGAAATGAATATTCAGAAGTTACTACAACACTGTGCTACCACAGCACTTTGGTTTTAACATGCAGAGTTTCCAAAGTCAATGTAGTTTCCATTGACCGTTTCCAAATGAAGAGTGAATGGATTTTCAGGTCTGAGTGAATCTGACTCTCAGCATTAAAAAAAAATCCTCTTGCTCAAATGTTTTTATCCAGAAAACGACCTTGAGACAAATCATTTCTAGGCGAACCCAAACGCCCTAATTAGGAAAACCTTCAGGACCGTTAATTTTAAGTGACCACATGATGATGTACACCACTCAAAACTGATGCTCTATTCTATGGAGACAATCATTAGAAATCAGCTTTTCTCTCAGTTGGATGGAAGTCACAATTAAGTCATTTTTGGCATTTTAATAGCCCAGTGACATCACCAGTGACCAAAGAAAACATTCGATCTCCAGAACAAGTTGAGGCTTATTATTGTAACCTTCCACGCCTGAAACTGGTAATTATAAATTGGAATTAGATGAATCGGGGCGTGTAATAAAAGCTAAACTAAACCCACAATAGAGAAGAAAAAGAAGTCTCAAAGTCAAAAGGCAGGCTGAACCTCTGGCGAGCGCATTCAAATTGTGTGGGAGAAGAAGACATTGGAGGATCGCTGGGTGTTGAGGTTTTTAACCCAGAGGCGTCAAATCACATCAGGCCAAGCTGTTCTTCATGCTGCCTGGGAATGCCAGCTTTAAACCTCATTATAATTACAGTATGGCCTCTTGGTTAGAGAGACGATCCTGTAACCGGAATAGCCCAGGTTCAATTCTCGGGCAGCGGAGACAGCGAGCAAGGCACTGAACGTCTGCCTAGATAGATACAGAGATACTGTCTGAATGCCGATGAAGGGTTAATGTGTGCGGAAAGAAGTGGTGAGATACTGTTTCCACTTCTGGAGGTCTTTGGTTGGTCGGATCAAAACAGTGGTTGAGCGGAGGCTGGGAAAGAACCGTGACCCAACCTGGTCTTGTTTCTGTATTCAAAAGTGACTTCATAACCCAAACCAGACAGACCAGACGGACTGGCCTTTACGAGCGCCATTATTCAGTACAATTGGAAAACAAAACCTTTCAGGCCGACGTGTGAAACTAATCCTGGCAAGAGCACTGCAGTACTTTTCCCTCGCTCTGTTCCTAATTTTAGACGTAAACCTAAATCAATCAAGATCATAATTAATTGGCAACTACCAGCGATGTGAAACAGGCATTTGTATGAGTCAACAGAAATTTTTCATGACTAAATAGTTGCTGATGTTGATGATGATGACGACATCAGAGGCGAACATAAGTCATGTTTCTTAAAAATGTCACAGATGTCGTGTTGACAGTTTTCGGATAGGGATCAAAATCTGTGCTATTACGCATATCGGGGTCGCTCATCGTACAGGCTGGAACATCAGCTGGCACCCGAACGCAGCCCACTTCTCGCCACTGAGATAACATGAAATGTGTTCTTTGTGTTTCCAAACAAAAACAGATGTGGATCCTGTGCAAGAGAGAAAAGCAAATATTTATCCACCAGTTTTAATTAGGCCAGCAATTTCACTATGAAATTAAGCATCTCCATCATAACTCAACCCAACATTACTCTAATGCTGAAGCCTTTAAAGTGTACACACAATGCACAAAAAATTGAGAAAATGGAAGAAGAAATGTTGTAAAAATAGCAACAATGTGGAAGCAATTTATGCTAATTAGGCTTTTATTTATGGTCCAATAATTGGGCGCATTTGAATTGTTGATGATGTTTTTTCTCTTTATTTTTCTCTCCCTGTGTTCCCCCATTGCTCCCTCTCAGAGAAGATCAAAGCATATCCACTTGAATAGATGTTAATGGTGCATGGCTGTCGTCTTAGTCCTGAGCGGTTGAGATCTCTCCGGCGAAAGAAAAACAGCCAATTTGGGTCTACGTGGACACAATTAGCACAATTTATATGTCTTTCACGACGGCGCTCCAATTTAACCCAGGAGAGGAGCTTAGCATTCATTTCGTAGCTATGATTTTCATAACCTTTGCCTCTTTTCCCTTTTCTTTACATCGGACGCCTATAGATCAAGCTCCTGGCAACTGTAGTAAATGCACGTTTTGTAAGAGAGGCTAATTCCAAAATTGGGTGAATGATACGGCCGTGCTTCTGTATGATTTGATGAAGTGTCTGATAAATTCTGGCATGGAAAAACACACTTGAAAAATGACGTTTTCCCCAACACAACAGCAATCGCATGCAACTCATCCTTCAAAATGTCCCGCTGGTCGGCCCACACACAGAATTTCGCCTTCAAAAAACAGGGAAGCAAATCAATTTTATTGTGAGTTGTTTTACATCGCCGTTGCCCGAGGCATTGCTTTTACAGTCCTCCCTCCTGAATTTGAATGAGCCAAAATGGTGCAGCCCAGACTGAGTGGAGGAAACAAGGTGCATTATGTAGGTGGGAGGTAACCGTGCCATTGAGAGACAATTAGCATGAAGCCCAGACCTTTGGAAATAGCATTGAGGCTGCCGAGAGCGGGCCTGACAGAATGAAAAGATTAAGACTTGAGAAAAGATAGTGGGGCATGGGAAAATCCAAAGGGAACTGGGCGACTGAAGTAGCCAATGAGCAAAGCAGGACAATTAGGCAATGAGCGTTTTTTTTCCAGGGGGGGGTGAAAATTAATGTGCCCTTACCAGCTGCCAAGTGTGCATGCATTCCTCCATACCAAAAAAAAAGAGGCATTTGTTTGTACGTGACTTTTGTTTCCCCCTGCATATACATGCAAGCCTGTCAAGGGAGTGAAAGACCGGCGAAGTGGAAGCTATTGCAAACTATTCAACTACGAAATTCCACCAGGTGTTAGCGAAGCTCGGGCTCTGTGATCGGATCGCTGCTAAATGGCTGTCATGTGCCAATACCAGGCCCATATTGTGCTAATGGATATAATGAGAGCAGCCATCCTTTCACAAGTTGCTGTGTTTTCTTTCTGGGTGAAATTCCAGTTCAATTGGGCAGATAAACTTGGATCTCTATGGTTCCATAGTATAGCAATGGGTGCAGCTCCGTCCCAATGCTGCCAACCCCTGAGCCACCCAGTGCAGCCAATTTCAGATTAAGGAAACAAATTATCCACGCTGTTGTTGTGGATTGTGACATGCAGCCTATGCCATTTCCTACAGGCATCATAACTAATATCCATCCAAGGTAACTATTGGCCTTCGTCATGTTTGGCCAGGAAAACGAGCGCACAAGGAGCAACGTGAAGGTCAAAAGCAGCAGTCCCAGCCCAGCAGTCGCATGTGTGTTTATGTGCTCGCGCTGTATTTGTGTATGTGTGCATACTTATGAGTTCAGACACATTCACGCCCTTGCACATGCACGCTCAGATTTCATAAACATCACAACGGCCAGGCTGCACTGAAATATGTAGCAATTACATATAGGGCAGCTGTTCCTGAGTTTTAAATGCTGTCGCTGAGAGAAGACATCAGCATCACGTTAGTTTGGGCTGTCGTGCCCAAACTGGCAAAAGACAAGGCATGCATAATAATGAGAGTGTGTGAGGACTTCAGTGCCTCTGCCTGGTTTCTTCAGTGAGGACAGACTGTTTTTAGACCTTACGCTTACTCAGCTGAACTTGAAAATCGGGGCAAGTAATTATAGTTCGATCTCACGTTGGTTTCAGGGCGGCCTGGTAAGCCTCTCTAACCGGGAGGCTGCACGTTACTTTTCCTGCAACAGCATCACAGCATTGAATAAGGAGCTGAGTCCCCGCATGCTGCTGGCTCTTCCTGCGCTCTCACTCCTCAATTTCAATTCAGCTTTATTGTCCTCGAGGGGAAATTCTCCTCGCAGCCAGATGCATTAAAGCATATAAACACAAATACGCAAAAGTACATAAGACACAGCACAAGACAACACAGGAGTCATAAATTGAGCTGTTGATGATCCATAGAGCAGTATTAGCAGCTTTTACACTAACGTCCTGACAAGCCTGCAATAAATTTAGATAAGCCAGTAAATGACAAAAGCGATATGAGTGACTCACTCAGACTTACTCCTTCTTATAAGGAATAAACTTAAATCCCAATATAGTAACAAAAAATGAAGCATAACAATTACTTGAAGAAATTGAGTGTGCATAATAGCATGACTGTTGTAGTGCTTGATTTTTTTCCCTGTTTTTGAAATCTCAATTGGAGGTGAGCTAGCCCTCCGCAGCACTTCTACACTTGTTAGGGGGGAAAAAAAAGTTGCTTCTCCTCTGCTGATGGCTTTTGATTGTGGTTTGGACGGAACAACAACCCCACTCCAGTTCATCATGGATGTTTGTTTTGCTGAAGTAAGTTCTTGGCAGCACAATCAGCATTGTTTTCAGTTCTGTGTAATCTTTTCCCCAGCTCAGCACAAAGCACCAAAAATGAAACGCTACTGTCCCACCCCGACCTGTGGCACAGAATTAAGCCCCGGGTGAGCCTGAGAAATCCACAGGAAATGTGTCATATCACCTCCCAGGTACGAAAACACAACTTCACTTACTTTGGGCTAATACGGTTATACAGCACATTTTTTATCTTCTGCATCACGACCAAAAACTACAACACTGAAACATTCACTTTCATTTAATTTCCTTTAGATTGTCTACAGTAGTCAAAAATGGTGATGGCATTAATAAAAGATACAAAAGTGCAATTATACAGTTTACCCCTTGACTCATCCTGATAATCATTGTTATAATATCTTGCACAATAATTGTCATTATCAGCCATCACAATGGAACACGAAACTTTTAACATAATGGACACTTCGTAGTTCTCAAATTAAGTTTTATATCTTGTAAAACCAATTCCACCCATTTTATGCTCTCCATTAAAACTAATGCAGCTGAGGCCACTTAAGATGAAGCAGTGGCTGCAGGAACAGTAAACATTTAGGTAGCCAGTCCGCCCACACGAGGCATATTTGGCTATGTGCAGACTTGGCCCTAGCTGCTCTTTGTGTGTGTGTGTGTGTGCGCTATGTTATATTCTGGGGTTTTGGCACGGCTGCGAGATTTGCTTGTTGACCATATTTTTGCAATGTTTTCCTCTCTAAGCCATGGATCATGAGTGATTCATAGCAGACCCCTCTTGAGGAGGGATAGCTGGAGCTGAAGCCCAACTGAACTCAAGCAAGAGAGGGTGGATGAGGAGAGAGCCACAGCATGCTTTATTTCACTGATTTTTTTTTTCTTTGTGTGTGTGTGTGTGTGTGTGTGTGATGCATAGTTGATCTCAGCAGGGGAAAATGTTCATCTCTTTGTCTGGCCAAGTCAGCCGCAGAGTGTAAACACCAGGTAAAGATTCAGAGGAAGATTTATTAAGAGAGGCACTGAATACTCGGAGATTTACAACATGTGATGTCAGTGGGCGGGGCCAAATCAGCAGCCTGTCCACTAATCCTGCATTTTTGCTGCGTCGGATTTATCAGATGGTCTGTACAAGTTTCCCACAAAGACGTACCACCTGAATGCACCACTGTGGGTCTGAGTCAGAGAAATCGGGATTCTAGATAGAGCACAACTGACTGAATTTAACGTAATTTAACTTTCCAACATGGCCGAACAGAGAACTAAAGACCATACAATAAAACTGAAAATGAGCCACAATGAAAAAAATTGATGCGGCATTCAGTTTCCCCAAGAATTTACATGGCAATCCACTGAAACAGCAGTTTGCTTGCTGACTATGCTATAGCTAGCTCGATTAATAATGTTCTCCAATTTTTCATAAGCAAGTGAACAGAACCTATTTGGCTGGCTGAATCGAGGCGCCTGGGAAACTTGGATACCCGATAAACTCAACGGCTACACGACTGCAGGGAAATAACCCGCATGGAAATGAGCACATATCAGGAAACCACGGCGGCAGAGATGAGAGAAGTCCACAGCAGCAAAACAACTAACAAACACATTCATAAACTATAAAAATGCTGTGTCAGTTAGCATTTTAAACAGAGTTAGCAAAACGTTCATCACTGACATTGCGCTGGGATGGCGGGACTCGTCTCTGTTTGACGTCTCCAATCACAGACATCAGAGCGCTGAGATAAGACAAACTTTTCACAGATGTTAAATAGCGCGTGCAATCACCGAGTCGCTAATTATTATCAGCCTTTATAAACCGTAATATGTGGTTGATTAAAGAGGGAAACCCCCATAAATGTCTATAAAAAAGCATTGATCGTCTCTTTGGTCTAATTACAGATAAACAGCTCTTATTTATAGGTTAAAGGCGCTAATGTGTCATTGTGCTAGCATAGCAAATCGCATAGCAAAGCAAAAACAAACACTACACTTAACGCCAAAAAAGGATTTGTAACAGCGCCTAAAATTAGCAGATCTGGCCTTTGGTGTTGCGTTCAAGCGCACTTTCACATTTTCTCACAGGAAAATGTAAATCTGCAACCCTCCAAGTGCAGTTCAGTGTTTCTAAGCATTTCTAAACCCATTTCTACATTTTTATATTCTGATTCTCTGGGCATTAATGAAAGCAGCGTGCTGTTCCTTCAAATTCTCTCCATTCAGTTTCGTTTCATCCCCAGTCAGTGTAAACACTATCAAGACATCCACACGTTGTCAAAGCAAAAGAAACCGGTGGGGACGGTGGGGAGACCTCGCTGTCTTTTTCCCAAGTGTACGGACTGACAGTTCTTCCCCCATTGCCAAGCACACAGTGAGCTAACCAGCACTTAAGTCAGCAGCATCTCCCTGAATTAGAAAACAAAACACAAGTCGAAATTGCTGAGGCAGCAGAATGTCACACAGGGGGATCAGAAACAGATGTGTTGCCTCTGCGGAGCCTGACGGAGAGGCTCTCTGACAGAGCAGTGACACTCGAGCCGGGGGTCTTATGCCGCTGTTGTCTGTTTAGCATTCATCATACACTTCTATAAATGTTTTCAAGTGGGTGGCAACCAGGCCTGCTTAATCCAACTCCGCTACGCTGGAGTGGAACCGCAGAGCTGCAGGAGAAAAAAAAAAAAGCCCTTTTCCGAAGAGGACAGTCGTCGTCATCCCCAAACACAGACACACACACACACACATTTACATGCACACGTACACACAGACATACACACACAAAAAAAATGTATCTTTCCCTTTCATTTCCCACAGTTTCAATTCACTGACGCTTTCATGTGTGTTGAAAGGCATCGGCTGGCTGCAGTACACACAGCATCGAGGAACACTTACCGAAGCCGAGCCGCACAGCTTTGATGCAGATGTGAAATGGAGAGCGCCTTAAGATCGGGTGATAATTTGTAGAGCGTTATGTTGTTTCACATGTAAGCCTTAAAGAGGATGAACCGGTGATTTGTCCATCAAGCTCCACGGCCTCATGCAGGCTTTGTTAATGAGGGGAGACATGCCGAGTGATGTAGTGGGAGCGGAGGATGTGGGTGCATGCAGGACAGGGAGGTGTGAATAATAAAACAATTATATCTTTAAAAGTGCCACATGCAGGATACTCTAATCCAAAGTGCTTTACTGTAGCATACGTGCATACATTTCTGTGCTTGGCAGCGGCGCGTCGTTTTCATGCTTGGCAGCAGCGCTGAAATGGAGTGTTTTGGATTTTGTAAATTTTGGAGATTGTAAGCACATTGGGTCGACTTAAGTAAAGTGCTGGAATATGGCAGCCATGTTGCCTTCACTCTCCGTCTTTGACTGGCCAAAAAGAGCAAATAACTTATTGAATTTATACCTAAAACAGTTTACACTCAAAAAACAACACAAAAAACTAACAAACAAACAAACAAACAAAAAATCATTTTAACAACTGATTTATTTTCATAGTCCTAAAATCTTGTTTTTCTTCCAACAAGGTCAATAATCTGCCAGTGGGATGAGATAATCCCACTTGTTTCCGATGCTAATCAACTTGTTTCCAAAATTTTCTTGAATCAAGTGTCATTTTCTTGATCCTAGTGGGCTGGTCTGCCTTATTCTGCCTTGTTTCAACAGATTTATACTTGTTCCCAGAAAAATTCCTCAAACAAGTGACACTGCATTGGAAACAAGTGGGATTATCTCATCCCACTGGCAGATTTTTCCACTTGTCTGACACAATGACTCAAATCTCTTTTATTTGAATTGTTCCACATTTGCTGTGCACATTCAGGGCCCCTAGAGGAAGAACCCTAGTGATTTTGCTGACCCCATGACCTTATGTTTGGCGCCACCATCAGGCCAAAATTAAATTTTTGGACACGGTAATGTTAGCAACCTAGATTATAACTCATTACTGGGAGCTGCCATAGCACAGTCCTACATCGGTTGGCAAAACCTTTGAACCAGATTAGGGACATAAGATACATTCAGCTTAACTCAGAACTCGGACTTCCCGTCCTGCAACAGAACCATGTTCACGGTGTCAGTTTGGGAAAAATGGGTGCGTACATGAAGAAGAAACTGCATTTTCCTCTGGTGGGAATACCAAAAGTGTATGCAGCAGTATTTGCTTTCCTGGTAAATAAACATTGTTATCCTGATTCAATTCCTACCATAAACAACAAAAGGCAATTTGTTCTCTGCCATTTTTGTGTGCGCTGACGTCAGCTGAACTGAAATCAGAGAAACCACATCTGTGTAATGATACCCAAACTTCCAACTTGTAATTCAGAGTTGGAGGACTGTTCAGTTCGTTTTGTAACAAGTTTTTTTTTTTTTTTTGAGGTCTGAATCGAAATGAACGCAAAAATATAGTAACAACGTGTCACTGAGGATTCACATCATTTCGGGAATGTGACCTGCTTTTATTATGGGTGGTCCAGGGGGAATACAGCCCCTAACTCAGTGTTAATGTCATATTCTACATATTGAGCCATACAGGACAACAGTATCAGTGATAGGCTGACACATGTATTGTATACCCAGAGACACTATAAATTCCCTGATTCATGCTATGAAACTGACTTTGATTAAATACTATTGTATTAAATTTCCAGATGGACAGGGTTTGACATAGACAGTCACAAACTGTATACACAAAAAAACGATTTACTCTATTCTCTGCTTGACAACATGCCTGACACCGTTTGAATCTTCCAAGACGTTGCTGTCCCCACCCATCTGGTGCTCCCAACAGGTTAAATCAAACGCCAAGATTTATTTGCAACTGTGACAGTATTTACCGCCATTGAAAAAGGCTCAAACGATTTGCGTGGATATGAAGTTTATGATGTTGTTTTGATCTTCGCATACGCCCTCATTGTCTGCCTCTATCTCTCTCACACATGCAAACTCACAATCAAATCAAATATCCCTCAGCACCAGCCGACGAGAGCTGGAGCGAAAGGCGTCGTTTGTTCCAGCGATGAATGTGCTTCTAATTAAGAGCCATTTGATTGAAACCTAGGGAGTCGCTGTAGCTGTATCACGACACTGGGCTCAGAATAATCAATCTCTATAAACAAGCTTTGGGGAGGATTTTGGGGAGGAACTCTGTGTTTCAAGGAAGTCAATAACAGCTAAATGCCACATCCTCTTAGAAGTACTGGGAAAACTCTTAAGTCAACATGGAAATCATCTTAATGGGAATTAGGTTTTGATGACGTTTGTGGATTTATGAAAAAAAAAAAACACTCAGCACTAAGCTTCATGGGAAATCGAACGGTGCCCCTTTCGCGCCTTCAGTCAAGATGAATTCGTTTTGCACGGGGATCTGCAAAACACATTAGGGACGTCTTGTTGGCGCTTAAGTCGCACTCTTGGAAAGCAATTTGTTCCAATTTCGACTCTGCATGTTTATAAGGTTATGTGGTGCACGCATGATGACTTTGCTGCATGGCTCTGCAAAAATGAACAAACTCAATCATGAGTGGCTGCGCATGGTGGCGTGTTCGTTGTTGTTTTGCGCCGTTACTTGCACAAAAATACCTCACTGCTCACTGAAATAGCACCCGTAACCATTCCAGTCGACTGGAATAACATATGCTCTATTTTCGTAAGAAGTGCTCTGTGTCCCGTAATGTAACATGCAATGTTCACATTTAGGAAATATAAAGCAATTAATCCTTAGACACATCATATGCAGCTCTGCCATTCGGTAAAGTCCAGCAGCCATCTGGACAACATCCAAAAACAGCACTCAGGGAAAAAAAAAAAGAGGGAGAGAGGGAGAGAAAGCTCCCCACAAGAAAATCAGGAAGACAGATTCATGTCAGTCCTCATGAGTGTTTTACATCCTACAGTACAGTGGAACAATGTGCCCTTTGTGTATACAAGGCTCTCCTTCTCACCTATGGGGTGGAGGTGGGAGGCTGCTCCTGAAGTTGCTGTCTCCTCATGTCTGTTATCTTTCAAACCCTGCCATGTCACTCCAGACGAGACGCTGTGAGGTTTATTTGAATTCTGCTCGTCTCCTATTTACCCGAGATA
>OMLF01057207.1:32512-56883 GCA_900302615.1 Holocentrus rufus | reverse complement strand
TATGGGACATGGGCTATTCTACCTTTATGTGATCTTTGATATATGTACTTAATTGACAGCGCTTAACTGAGTTACAACTGCTGTCTTCGATTTTATTTACATGCAGCAAAATCAAATGTTTTTATATTACATAGATAGTGTTTGCAGAAGTTAACTGTGCTCTCCATGGCACAGAGGAGATGTCCATTTAAAATTAATGAGGCTGATATTCAAAAATAATAGTGGTGCATTTATTCAAAGATCACAGAAAAGGCATACTTACAGTCATAAAAATGAACAGGAGACAATGGGGCTACATCTCACTGCTTCATTTTATCTTTGAAAATAATTCATGCATTTCAATAAAACCCAATAACGTTAAAACAAAGTGGGCAAATCACCATAAATAAACATAATTCATAAGAACATGGTAACATGCAAGAAAGACGACATCTAACCGAGAAAATAAAATGAAATTTTAATGGGTGTTAGTTCACAAAGAGGTCTGAGGTATGGATTCCCTTGCACTGCAGCAACCAAAAATGTCTAGTTTCCTTGACAACAGTAGAGAATCTACTGTGTTTTAGAAAGTGGTGGTAAATAATTTTCAAAACCATCTTGAACTATTCACTCCGAGGGGTGGAGAAAAATGAAAAAGTTAGCTGATTTTATTCAGCAGATCACAGCCATTTCATGTATACAAATGTGGCTCAAACTACTAGAGTGTGTCTCTTTTCTCCAAATATTTTTCATTTCATTTGTGAGTGCCAAGATGTAATACAGTGTTGGCTCTAAGAAACACTGTGTAAATGCTGGTAGTCATTTCACAGAATGAGAATGGATTCTAATTCTGTGAGTCAGGTCTTTTAGGCCAGCTTGGGTTATTGATTTTAGAGGAGTTAAACTATGTGTACAGATATACTGGTACACCAAATTCATACATTACATTTGGTATTAGATTAGTACAAAATGACCATTGTCATTAAATAGAAAAAAAAGTAATATTTCTCTTCTAAGTTAAATTAAAAAGATCAAATCGTTATGTGAGATCAGCTTTTTAAACTTAGAGGTCTAGTCCAATACCAAAAAGCCATGAAATGCTGAATAAAGATGTATATTGTGGTGAGGCAGAGGGTGAATTCCAAAGCCATGATAGCCTAAGTGAAGAAGAAATAAACTATTTGGTGACAACAGAGAGGACAATCAGATTTTGATACCAAAGTAGTCACCGAGTAATTCATCTTTGATTACAGTTAAACCCTCAGGTGAAGTATTCAATTTCTTTGAGGCTTTGTGCATTAGAGAAATAATTTAATACAGAAAGGATTTTTTTCAAGTTCAGCTCTGAATACATTTATGTCATTTGAAATCGTCAAATCATATTAGGATTCTTTTTGTTTTTGGCACATTGTGCTTCAAAAGCACTTTCTGAGTATCTAGTATCAAGAACACATTGATTCAACCAAATAGGGATCTAAACCCTGCGCTTAATTTTGCAGATCATAAAATAGTCTGAAAGGTGGATCAATTGGTTAAATGAGGCAGTACAGGGAGAGTAAATTGTGTGAGAATGAGAACAGAAAAGCACAGCGATGCAACCCATAACAAGGAAATAACATACCTACAGCTTGTGTAAATGGAGAGGTGTTAAAGATTAGTATAGTATGTATGGTGTTTCGCAAATTAAAATGGTAATGAAAGGAGTGTTTCAACCAATGACAGCAATTTAATGGAACAACACATGAGGAAACAAAAACACTTCTCAAAACAAAAACAAACAAAACAAACAAAAAACAAACAAAAAAAAAGCAAACAAAGAAACAAATCTTAATAGCAACTAGATAGAAACCAACCCACCCCAAAATGTGATCTCTAAATAGAATAAAGAAACCAAACAGCTAAATAATGAAAGCAAAACAAAAGTAAAGTCTTGCCTCAACATTGCTGTCAATTATTTCAATATAGTTGTTTTTTTGTTTTTTTTTTGGAGAATGCTAAGGTGGTAGGTTATAAAAGTCATTACAAATTTCCATCATTTCAGCTATTAATTTATTGGATGTTACATTAGATTAAGCCACATAAATTCATTTTATCTCTAAGGGCAGCATCTATCACTTCAACTTTGGCCAAGTATGTGTTTCATATTTGGCTGAAGGGGTGGGTTTTTCATTGAATGACATTTAATTTATCACGCCTTGGAGGAAATGATTAACTACATCAGGGCCTAAGTTTTACCTCCCGTTTAATTAGTGTTCTATGAATATATGAGTAATCCACTTGCCAACTCACTATGTAACAATAAAACAAACAGACCCACAAAACCCAATTATACTCTGTATTCAAAGTAAATACTCAAAGAGAAATGGGAAATTTATCTTGCTAGTTCATATGTAGCAATAGAGAGGAAGTAGGAAAAAATAATAATGCAAAACATTGTCACTTAAAAGGTGCAGTACAAGAGAGAGCATGCATGTGACTCAGATGAAATTAAGTTTAGTTAACAAAATAAAGTGAAGAAACATAACTATTGTATTACCAGTTTGTGCCATAAATTTAGCAGATTCAGCTTGCTCCTGCAGGGCCTTTGTGTCATGAACTGATCTTGGCCGCTGACTTTTTACTGTATGCTCTCCGATCATTCCATATTCTAGGGACAAAATAGAGGTTCATATGAAAGCTAGGCTTAAACATGATCTTCTGAGAACAAAAGCTTATTACATACTGGATTTCAAGATGTGCGAAGCAACTGCAATGCATGGCTAGAAACAAAGATCACACAAGTATGTATTTAACTCGTCATTTACTCTACACCATAGAACAATGCAACGAATTTAAAGGGTGAGTTGGAAGTATTAATTGAGCTTGAAAGCACAGCGTAGACACATAGCAAACATGCAAATAAACTCACATCTGTTTTAAGACTCTAATACTTCGATAGACCATTGCCCTCCAACCCACCCTCCTGCACACCCAGAAAATAAAATAAAAACAAAATGAAAGTAAAAATGTGTAAGCCATCAGAAAGCCACAGAGGAGGGGGTCATGGACATAACATGCTATTGATCCACAGTTTCCTGAAGAGTTTATGTGATCTTTGTGTTTTGTTTTGTTTTTTTTTTTCTTTCTTTTTTTTCTTTTTGGTTGACCCAGTTCAACATATTGTGAGCCTTTGTAAAATTGGACAAATGTATTCTGAGCTGTATTCATTACAGTGCATGCCTTCTTTATTGCCCATAAAGCAACAAATAGACTGGGTGCAATGTTCTGACACTGCACTGACAAAAGTGATGCTAGCAAAAAAATAAATAAATGAAAGGCTAACTTTATATTCGGGTACCAAATTCCCTCATCTGTTTTGAGTAAATCGAACACATTATAGCATAATATTATATTCATGTTGCATTTACTTAAATAGCTCATGCTAATTATCCTACAGTAGTGTCTGTAATAAGAGCTAGCATTACTTTTGCCAGTGTGAGGTCCAAATGGGGTGGTTTAAAAGTGTATCCTTCGCAAATAGGAAATGCAGGTGATGCATCGACAACAGGTTCACACATAGCTTATGTTAGTATAGACACAATGCATCAGCCATTGGTTTAAGTAGGGAGGATGTTTAAATCAACATGTCTGATATTGCTTATTCCTTTAACAGGCTATAAGCCCACTATAGAACAAAAAGTCCTCCATTGCAGTAAGGTCTAAAGAGGAGGCAATCCTTTTATCATTTCATCTGATCATATTCTACTGAAAGCTAAAGCTTTATGACTAATTGTCTGGTAAATAATTTGATTGCAAAAAGTGGAAGGCAGTTGTCTGCTTGACTCATCAGGCAGTTGACATTAACCAAATCCTATCAACAAACATATTTCATGATTGGATTAAAGAAAACAAACAAAAACAAAAACACCAGTGACTCGGGTTTACAGCGCCATTCAAGTAATATTCCATCTAAGTGCCTACGTTGGATCAAGTAAACTGTGCTTATGGTTTGCATTTACAGATTAGAATATTATGAGGATATTACAGGAGTAGAGAAACCCGCCAGGTGGAAACAAACATCGCAGTCATGCTTCTGATGCTGATTAGGATCTTCAAAACCATGACTGCACAAAGTATCACGCCTGAGAAGTATGTTCAAAGGTCTTTTAGTCTGATTTGATCCCATCCACATCTGTTTTGTTCAAATTAGGCAGAAAGCACACTGTGTGCTCCGTGCTGGTGAAGGAACGTGCAGGTACACCAGCGGCAAGACAAACAGCAGGCAGCCGATCTAGTATTCAGTCATGTAAGCCTAGCTACTGTAGATACTTTGACAGTCTATCTCTGTAGTGTGTTTTGTGCCCTGCCCTGTGGTTTCTTGGATCATGAACCAATTCCCAGGGCGGCTATTCCCCATTTGACAGAATGAAAGAGCTGTCTGATTTAGTCAGCTTGAATGTCTTGTGTTTTTGCACGAAATCATACAAGCAGTGTACTCTGGTTTTGTAAGACCTCTACAACTTTTTTTTTTTTTTTTTTTTTTTAACAGTAGCAGTCATTAGACTGTATTGTTACAACTCTTTGAGGCCAGTTAGTTACATGGGGTTGGATGGATAGAGACAATCCACGGCACCAAAGGCAGCCAGTTAAAACCTGATGCTTGAAAACTGGATTTTTGCATCCATTAGTGAAGATGTTTTCTAATAAAGAAAGACTTTCTCTATGAACTAAGTCTCTACTGCAAGCCTGAAAAAAGTCCTGCTTCTTGCAATTTCATCCTTACAAAAGTAAGACTATCATTGACTCTAACTCTAGATGTATTTGTCCTTGCCTGAACTCAATCGCGCTATTGAAAAAGTGAAGTTGCCACGAGTGAAAAAATCATATGCACAGTTCATTATGGTGCAACTGTGAAGGTTCTTCTTCTACTTTTTTTTAAGTGCATTACATTCAATGTGACTAACATAATAATAAAAAAAAAACACAGTAGAAGATGTGTTGCAAGTCATCATTATAAACACCTTACTTGCAGTTTATAGTGTAGTACAGCAAAAGTGTTAGCCATTGTGGCGCTGAGGACTCTTTTTCAGCAAACAAAATACAAAAGCACATCTTTATTTTTCAGGGTGATATTTTCTGAAAGGAAATAACTCCTTTCCAACTTTCAGATTTGACAGCACCTTGAAACACACGTCCATTTTCCTAAAAAATTGTATGCAATACAAATGTAAACTACTATTTTTAAAAAATGTGTATTGTAGAGCTTAAGAGTGGATTGAAAACTTGTTGCCTGCAATCTCCTGCCAGTCCTTGAATCAAGGTTTTGAGCAAATCAGCATAACTGTGAAAACACGTCAATCAGTACGCTAAAATAAAAATAGGCAAAAGTAATGGCGCAGGGTGCACTATTCCATGTTGGCCCTTTACTGTAAATACTGTGCAGCATGACTGGCTCTGCAAACAGTTCATAATTCAACCCTATCTATCGTTGGCGATCAACTCAAGCCATTAAACACAGAGTGATATTAGCACTGAAGTCACTCACATATAATCTCCACTAGCTTTCAGCAGCATGGACAATACAACAAAAGCTGTGCAATATGAAAGAGATGGCAAGATGTCATTAAGCATAATGTCAGTAAGATACATAGATGTCAAATACTCATTATTAAGTGCATATTAACTAAATTTAGCATCGTTTGGAGCAGGAGTGATGAGGCTGATAGTAACATGAATGTATCAAAGCACTGTACCTGTTGCTACACGCAATGGGAAATGATTAATTTACTCCGTTCATAATCACTGCTGTTAGATGTAAGGGGCATGATTCTCTTTTGTTGCCAAAAAGCTGAGATATTGCACCCTAATGTTGTATTTCAGAAAGCCTGGGGTACAGTGTAAAAAAGCATAATGTCTACGCATGACACCATAAAAGTGCTACAAAATAAGCACAACAGTTTAATTGAACTGCTAGAACAGTATTCAAGCCTGTAGCTATATACTGTAATGGCAAACATAAAAGATGAACTGGAGGGGGCAGACTGTTGTCATTTGTCAAAGCAGCCTAAAACAATGTGTCTGCATTGTATTGCAAGGCAGAAGTCACAGATGATGCATTTAGGGCGTCATTACGTGTAAATATTTCGACTGTTGCAGTCACTAATTTTGAGGGTGAATCCAGCGTTCTAAAGCTCTAACGCATCACATGGTTGAAAGTAATTTTAAAATGCATGAGATGTGTATCATTCACTCAAGATTAAAGAGACCAGTTATTTCAATCCATCAACCAACATGCTTGAGCAAAAAGGGCAGACAATGTCATTCTGAGCAATCATTCACTTTTAGCTTTCTTTCCTTTTGGACCATGAGTGATTCATTCACTTAGTTTTGCATGCACATTCAAAAGCAAGTCAAGGTTAACCTCAATGACGTGACGTGCATCACTGACAAAGCATGCATTATTGGCCTAAAAATTATAACTTGCATTTGTACAATTGTTACCATTAAATTAGAGGAGAGGTGTTACTGGCAAAATTGCTGACTACTGACATCGCTCCCAGGAAACACCCAAAGTATTTTTGGAGGCGTACAGAATTTTTTTCCAAAGATAGGGAGCTGATTTGCTTAGGTGACCTTGGCGGACAACTCAGCAATAATCATTTTCTTTCCACCGGAGAAAACAAGGAACACCTTTTATTGCAAGGTTAAAGCCACGTAGTTTGTTCCAACAATCAATTCCAAATCAGAAATAAACTCCCACAGTCAACTGCGCCAGAAATGAAGGTATGAAAAACAGGTTTCTATCGACTTTATGAGTCAATTTTAAGCATCTCAAATCAAATCGTTTCAGCTTGGAAATTAATTCAGTAAATGTCTCTCTTGTTCATAAATATGCAGTATATTTAAAATCAAACCACTAAATTCACCTTGTTCACAGCAGTGCATTAGATGTTTTAATACATATTTTTGCAGTGTTGAATGCACAAAATCAATAATAACTGGGGTAAGACTTGCCTAAACAAAAAATGGACATTAAATAGTAACACAGACTTGTATGTCTGGCAGACTGTGCCGAGAGTGCAGTGGAAATTTTGTCAATGCACACTCACTGAACAGACTGAACCTGGGCTATCATGTAGTACACCTCCCAGGGCTGAACAAAATGGCTACTATTCGATATAGATACACACGGAGAGGCGAGACTAATGGTGAAAAACACACTCACACATGCAGGATATGCTGCTGTATTGACCCCTCACTACTAGATTTCTATCCAAACAGCATTTTGTGAGATTGTAGCGACCTACCATCTGTTTTCTCTATCATATTTGATAGCCTATAATGATGTGATCCATGGTAAGTTTAACCTGTTTGGCTGTCTCTGCTGTCAACAGTCTGTGATGCTAACAAGCATAAAGAGAGACTGTTAACATTAGCAAGTATAGCTGTGCCCCCACAAGCATCCAGATGGCTCATGAGTATCTATAGTAGGTAAATCAACAACACTATGAGAGAATCTACTCATATTGGACATTTCTTTTAAATTATGACATAACTTTGAAGGAGGCAATTCAGGTCTTTTTAATCATTTCAAAATGTCCGTGATTGTTTTGATGGAATTGGCTTTTTGTGTGCGAAGGGAAAAGCATCCCTAAGAGGAAATAATCTTAGGGTTGTTGTGACCAATTAACTCATGATTGTTTGAGGGTACTGAGGGAGTTGTAGACATAATTGACAATTTCAAACTGTCATGGATTATCCAATGTCAGAGAAAACTACCACATTTAAATCTATAGATTGAAAAAAAGAAGTAATGGTCTGATAGTACAGTAAGCATATAAGCAAATGTGCACATACTCACACACACACACACACACACAGATGATAAAGATACAGATTAATGAGATGAATTGACTTATTTTCTGTCAAAATTTCAGGCTCTGATTCATGAAACGCTAGTTGCTCATATCAGAATGAAATTCTAATCAATAATATATGCAAGGTGTAGGAAGCATTTATAATATTAATGCAAAAAGCTAAATTAGCATCCAATTCAATAGTTCTTTGCAACATAAGATCCCAACATTATTGTAGTGCAAAGAAGATATGTGAAGAATGTCACGGCAAAGACGATGTGTCGTGTGATCAGTCTTGTTATTCAGAATGGTAGCTATTATGGCTTGCTTGTCAGGAATTGTTGTCATCAAATCTGCTAAGTCGTGAAAAGATTAGGCAATTTCCAACAACAATATCTTATTTTTTCCCCCTATTTTCTGAAGCTGAAATTGTTAGTTTTTGACATTGTGGATGCTAGCCTTGTGAGCCAGACTGCTTTGCAAGTGGATTTGACCGTGACATAGGCCTGGCCATTCAAGGAAGAAAAGAAAGAAAACCCTTTTGTTTCAATCAGCTTTGGAGGCTGATCTCCAGGGGTGTTTCTGTTAGCAAAGCCAGAGCTGGACACTGCATGCAGAAATGTAAATAGCAATGGGAGCAACAGAGAAGCCAGAGACAGTAATAAAAATCTCTGGCCAACAGTTAGCAAAATGTTGATGCTAATTACTGGCTAGTGGCTAGGTGAGAGTATAACTGCTGGGTCACTGCTGATTTGTAACCTCAGGAAGTGACATTAGAAGGTATCAACAGAAGGATACCACTGACTATTTTCAGAGCTAAAAGTTGTATATATTATGGCTCACACAAGCCTTCATGATAGAGTGGAAGGAGTGCAAACCTGGATATGTTTGGATACTATTTTCCAACCCAAGCCAGACTACACATGCAAGGCTGTTTTCTTTGGTGAGATGTGTAAACCACAATTTTAGGATACCATTTTCCACATAGAAGCTTTTTTGAGTCATCATAGCCCAATTGTGCTTCCAAACTTAATTAGCAGCCATATTTACAAAGGTATTCATGCTTGATTTGATTTATGTCTCACTACTACGTAAATGCAGTAGACATTAGAAACAAATCAAGACACAGCAGTCATAGAATGAGAGAGAATGAAAGAAAATGAGTTTCATGGGTCCATGACCTTTGTCATCACTGGGGCTTTGATCCACTGCATGCAGGGAATTTTAAGCTTAAGCACTGGCAATGATCGTGCTAGCCCCAGAGAGTGCAATGGAAGACATTTCATTTCCAGGTTCATCTCCACTGTGTGGACACGTTCCATGTGTAATTTTATTGAAAGGCAGTAAAAGCCAGCCCCATGGCCAATGACTGATGTGTCTAACCTTGCATGAAATGAGCCTTTACTCACAGGCCCCTATGAGTAGCTTCCATCAGGGGCGCTCCGCTCACTGCCCTCCATGCATGCCTGCCTGACTGACTGTCTGTCACAAATGTAGCTCTTAATGAGAGGCACTTCATTACCACTGCACTTTGAAGAGTGTAAGTTCCCAAAATAGAGACAAGCGTACAGTACTATGCAGGCCAGGAAGAGGGATACCTCCCTACCTTGAGCCTGTCTTCAATCTATCTTCAACAGCTCCACTACTGAGGTTAGCATGGCATCTTTGTCAAATAGGGCAATATTTGTGGGTTTGCAAAGTGTTAAATTACATTTTCAGATATACTGCACTCCTGTTAGAGTGACAAGACAGAATAGAGGGGCTACCAAATACAGAAAACATAAATCAAAAAACAGAAATCATCAGATGCATCAGAAATTGTAATCAAAGATGTTAAATGCTATAAAAGCCCAACTGCCAAAATACTAGTATCATGTCTTGAGAGTATACTGCAGTGTCTAATGCAGATTGTTGTTGGGCTTAAATGGGCCTGTTTATTTTCCTGAGGGCATTGAAACTTGTATAACACCAGCACAGGAAAATGATCAAAGCCTGTTTTGGTTGATTGTGAACTTTTTGTATAAAAATAAACATACCAATTATAATAAACGACCAGTAAATCAGACACAAAAAAAGGGGGAGAAAAAGAGAAGAAACGAAAAATGTAAAAGTACTAGTAATAAAAGCAAGAAGAGAAATGAATATCAAGTCATTAGGTGATACAGTGGATTACATAAAAACACATCATGTTACATTATAGAAATATCAAAAATACATTATTTTCACGTCAAATACACAGTCTATTGCTCTATTTTTTTCTCATCAACATTGTAGAAGCATAATCAAGTACAGTACATTTGTTATTTTCCTGTTGAAAGTACCTATATTCAAGACAAAAATGTGAAGGATTACTTTTCAACTGAAAAAATGGTGTCGATGATGATGATAGTGATGATGGTGATGATGATGATGATGATGATGATGATAATGATGATGATGATGACAGTGTATAATGTTTAAGTTCTAAAATACAATTCCGAAACAAAACAGATTCTGAAATGATGCTCTACCCTGAAAAGCAGAGAAACATTCAGAATAAAGCTTCATAAGTCTATTAAAATGTACTCAATGTATCTCTTTACAGTCATTATACAACCCTTCACTATTGGTGGGACCATATGCTTGAGCCAATCTAAAAAAACTCAATTAGGCCTTCATTAAGAAAA
The DNA here is from genome assembly GCA_900302615.1 of Holocentrus rufus. Taxonomy (NCBI): domain Eukaryota; kingdom Metazoa; phylum Chordata; class Actinopteri; order Holocentriformes; family Holocentridae; genus Holocentrus; species Holocentrus rufus. Next base: position 46,403 of record OMLF01057207.1, on the reverse strand, counting down.
TGAGGGGGTTGCACAGAATCAGATACAAATTACGAATTGTCCTCTGAGACATACAATTATCCATCATATTCCTTCTGCCATCTGTTTGCTTCCTGTTGACTTTCCTAATGACTTAGATTGAAGCCAAATTAGAATTCTGTGCAACTGCCACTGCACCTCATTGAAAAGTCATGTGAACTAGCTACAGAATGGGATGAGAGCGGTTAGACAAGCAGTCAAAACACAGCCTACTGCAAGTAGAGAGAAAAGATTGCAGATTACAGATGCATATCCAAATAAATGGCCGTTAAAGATTGCAATGATAATTTACAGTACAATGCTAAATCACAAGGTTATTGAGCAGTACCTCGCAGAGCAACCTAGATGGAGCTCTGACGTTATCAAAGCACTGCATCAAGAAGCCCTGTTGCTGGGTGCCCAGAGCAGATCATTCCACCTCTTTCCATACACTTCAGGGAACGGCTTTCTACATCCAGTTTTCACAATATTCAAGCCATGCAAACATTTGCAAGATAAGCCTCTACTCTGCACAAACCCATATACTTTGGATTGAATCTTCCTCTAGCTAAATATTTCACTATAATGTACTACCACCTCAAGAATCAAAAGCATCATACACATAACTGTGGGTTTTGAAAACATCATTTTTATCTACCCCCTCGAAAATAGATTTCCCTTTTGTTTATGTAAAAATGAAAACAAAGAAACTAATTTTCTTGTCTTTTATTTTCAGCTTCCACAAAGATGTACCCTCTGTATGATAATGTGAGAAATGTGTCATGTTTTCTGTTCAGCTGCATGATGCTATCAGATAATGAATCCGCCTATGGAGTTCTTTAAAGTGAAAGCAATGCCATGATTGCAGCTTATAACTTGCAAAATCACCAGCCTTTTCACAGAGAGACACTGCTGAACCACCCGTGACTAAAAGTGGGACTGCTGCAGAGACACAACTGAAAGGACTACTGTGCACCAACAGGAACAAGGATGGAAGCGGATTACTAATGAAACCAATTCAGACAGAAGAGTCTGATTACATGAAGTATAGCAGCTAAAGACTCTACACAGCGCATGAAATATTGAAGCTCTGTCAAATCCAGGATACTAGTCTCATACTCATGGTGATTAATGAAGAACAAAGATGCATCAAACCAATTAACCAAAAAGCAATAGAATCTAATTACAATTAGCAAGCTTGAGAGGTAGATAAATTATCTAATGCTGTAAGTTCTGGGGGGAAAAAGCAGTTCGGTGATTTTTGTTGATAAGACAGATGTGAATCTGTGATTGTAAATTGTGCATGATCACCCTTTGAGGTAAGTTACTATTACAGCTCTGCTAAAGGCTATTGGAAAACTATGGGAAAAACGCTTGGCATCGGCGAGGCAACACAGAACCCCAGAAGATGACCTGGCAGCCACAGACACTGCCAAGCTCAACGCCACCATGCCAAGCAATGCATCTGTCAAGTGAGAAACATGACACATTTTTTAGCACCTTTGCAACTGCAGCCAATTTTCAAAGAGCATACCTTGTCCTTTTCCGAGCCATTTTGCTTGGCATACCAAGTAATGACCTTCGATTTAATAGAGTCATGGTTTGGCATCTGTGGAAATTCCTCACTAATAAACAGAAAATGATACACCTTAGAAATAATGGAAGAAGAAAAAAAAAAAACAATATGTGCTCCACTACTATGGAGGAAAATGTGATACAATGACCATATTTCACAGCAAGATAAAGTATTTCCAACACTCCCTAATGAGACTTTCATAATTCATGCTGTCAGCTTTTCCACAGCACCAATCATGTCTGATCCTTTGCAGTGGTAAAACCCACTGCTTCAGACTGCCACCCTGCATCTATCAGCACAGGGAACATTGTGTCATATGCAAGTTAGTCATGAGGAAGATGCCCGCAACATGCCCTGTCTTGGCTCATTGGCTAAGCTCATGTTAAAACAAATATGCTCCCTCAAATAATTAAAAGGATGTACTAGCAATGCAAAATGTCCTCTGACAAGAGCAGGAGCACAATAGGGTTTCAGCGCTCTTTATTTAATGGATCCTGAAGCCAAGTAGAGGGACAGAAGAAACCTCACACTTCTTATTAGGAGTTTCAAAGCATCGCACACAACAAGACTGGAGGGTAATTACTACATGTACTGCTACTCATTTGCTGTATTTAGGCACAATTTTAAGGTACTTCTATTTAACTTGAGCACATACCGTTTAGAGATGTTTTTTTTCTTTTTTCTGCATTTCAAAGCAGATAGCCTTAATTTTACCATTTTAATACATTTATTCAAATGTCTCTTGTTACTGCTTGTTTTGTTTCTCTGTTTTTGATGCTAATATTGTGACCGCAAAAATGATAATCTGTTTTGCCGGCTATCTTTAAAATGAGTCTCTTAAATTAAACACAATACATTCATCTTAAATTAGTCTGAATGCTCCAATTATTATATCCCAATGCATTATGACACTTGCCAGTACCATTAACACTTTTATTAGTTTTTGAGTATAATTTTGCACAGAGGACGCTTAATTAGGGATAAATAAATAATGATAAATAATAATTTGGACTAGGCTAATTGATATGTATTTTTTACGTGATTCAATATTTAATTGATTTGATTGATTTAATGTCTTTCATCTGAGAAATGACAGAAGTAAACTTCCACAATAGCATCAAAACTTTTTCTTTAAAGAATGGTGGGCAGTCCACTGACCTTAACTATTTTTAAACTTAATTTAGACAGTGGGAAAGTGGCAAGGGAAAAGAGAGGGGGGAGAGACAGGAGAGAAAGTGCTGGTGGGATTTGGTCCCAGGACAAAGGGAGCATTTGGTTCAAGAGGCCTGGGACTTAACCACTTGATGATCTCTGGAAACTCAAAATACTTTTTGTAATTACTGAGACAAAAGCGAGGTTAAATGAATAGTCATCTTTCATTCACTTGCAATAACCTCTCACCTTATAAAGACTCAATATGAACTCTCTCGTTAAAAATGGTTCTCTTATGAAAAAAGGGTCTAAACAAAAACCATTATACAGGGTGCACTTTTCATATACACAGCCAGCATGTTCTTATTTGTCTTATTTATCTTTTGTATCAAAGAGGCTAAAGAGGGATATGCTTATAAATGTCCACGGAAACATTAGAGCAATAGAGTTAAACAGTATTAATGTGAAATGATGCTGAAGAGTCTTTGTGGAGGAAAATTACAATTCCAGCAAGGCAAGTGAATATAAATGAGAACATTTCGATCCAACATTTGCAAAGTGGTCATTATTGTTTCTTTCCATGACTATGTACGCTTAAAAATTATACATTTAATGTGCTTAGAATTATAAGTATCAACCTAGGTAGTAGGTAGAGTGCAAATGTGAGATATTGAGAATCAAAGGTCTGACATCGCCGCTGGCAAAAGTGTTATGCACTTCCTATCAGTTTACATATTTAACCCCAAAAGGGTATTTTAAAACCACACAAGCATGATATAAGATTAAAAAATGTTGATAATGTGGATAACTCAATTTTAATTAACAAAGGGAAAGAGAAAGGTCAGATAAAACCATACTAAACCAAGAAACCTTAATGCTAAGATCACAAACTGTTTGAAGACATGACTGAAATTTGCATCAGTAAATTGAGCTGACCATTGAGTAGCGAGAACAAAATTGTTTAACCACAGCATGTCTGTTTTTCCCCGCTCCATGTTCTTTGCATTTATTAGGGACATAATTCTTACCGAGTGCCTCTCTAAGGAAAACACATTGCAGATTGGGCAGATTGTAAGTGCCGCAGCCCGGTCCTTAATTCTTTTACACATATGTCCAATGTGAATGAAGCCTCATTCAAGATACGCATTAGGAATGGAAATGTTTCCATTAAGGCATGTCCAACAAAATACACACTGTAGCTGAAGAAATAACAACCTTGTTTTCAGTCTTTGAGAAGAACTTATTCTAACATATATATTGAAAATTATTGCAGTGTGACTGCTGGATAATGAATTCATTCAGAGTTGTGAATGCCTATGTGTGTAAAGAATTTTCTTTTTCCTCTAAAATTGCATTTCTTATAGTACATACCAGTTGTAAACACTGGTACCATATCCATCTGCAAGAAACTCATGCTGCATTAAATAAAATAGTAAATCTAAAGGATATTGCCTGTGAATTTAAAATTATAACCACATTTTTATTTTACCATCTAAATTCACATTATTTTTAACCGCCTAGGGAAAGTCAACTGAGCGTGCTCACTGTTGTCCAGCAAAAAAATGTGTTCATCACATTCTTACTTGATGATCCATGCTTGAAATTCTTTGAAATTTTCCTAGCATTTGTGAACCCACGCCGGCCCGCCCACCGCCCCCAGGAGTTTATAAATGTAAAAGAAAAACTCTTACATCTTCATCTATATGTAAACAACATATATAGCTAGCACATGCTGTTTCCACTGAATTAGCTCTGCAAATTTCAAAGAAAAAAAAAAAAAAGGAAGTCTCAATTAATCACTATGTAAACAAACCCAGTAGTGAGGTGGCAGAGTTTCAGCAGGGGATACCATACCGCTGTCATGGACTGGGCCTTTAAGCTAACTTACTCCTACACTCACTGTGCTGCTGTGCGGTGAAACTTGTTGTTATTTCCTGGTGCTGGAAATGGTTTAGCTCCACTGACCAAGCTTACACTTTAAGCAGGGGGCACCGCAGCTGCAATAGAGAAGAGTGTCCCATTCCCAATAAATTGGATTCACATAGATTTGTCCTATTTGGTCAAATGAAATTCTGGTGTTGGGAATGGTCACTGATGGAAAATCTTGTCAGCTCACAGGAAGTGATGAATCGAATCTTAGGACAAAAATACACAACTATCTCCTAAACTGCAGCATGCGAATGCTTCACCAAGAGAAATATGGACTCGCCAATGATGGCTGAGGCTGATTTTTTTATAATTTCTACCACAACCCGGCCTCAAAGAAGGAGAAATTTAAATCTGAGAACTGTTTACTAATGGCGTATTCCATGATCATGTAATATAAATTCTTGTGAGGGCATCCAGAAATCGATCTCTGGATAATAAAGTCATTCAAACTTACAAAATTTCAAAGTTATCTCCTGCTACACAAGACTGTACAAGACTGCTGAAGTACAAGGTTTCCTATTGAAAAAAATATAGACAAGCCTGAAAGAAATGGACTCAATGACAAGAGAGAGATATGTAGTCAGTCGATAACAGCTACGGTAGGAAGAAGGAGGCCAAGATGTCAAAAACTGGTCAAGCAAAAGAAAACCCAAAAATTGCAAAATTGTCCTTTTGTCTGAAAAGGAACAAGTCAAACGCGTGTATCTCAATCTGCCGAAGAAGCACGTAACTTTGCACAGTCTGGATCAAATCCTAGATGGAGTATGAAATGACTTATCAGTGACAGCTCCTTGTTATATGCAGCCGCAGAGGCAGCCAAGAGTGGCATAAGTATTGAAAATTAATAGTTTTTTAATGTGCACGTCTCCATCGTCCACCACCACACAGCCATGCACCATTAATGTGTTCAATTAGCCATTCAACATCTTACCGTTGGCCAGTGTATGGAATTGATTACCACACCACAAGCTTTCCCCTGCAGGTTACCATGTCCAGAATATTAAGTATTGTGTAACAATTCAACTCAATTACATCAAAGCTTCACCCTATACATGGCAGTTTAATGATTTGCCACCCAGAGGCCGCCAAGTGGGCATCCAAGTCAGCTACAACAATATTTCCTATTTCCATCCACGTTCGCACATTACAACTCTTCGCACAGCTACAGCAGTCCGTACAATCAGTGTGCAAAAGAAGCGCAGCCTTAAATCTTAAATATTAAAACTTTTCCTTTTTGTCCAGGAGTAAGGGAAAAAATAAGGCCCTTTCCACCCAGCTTCTAAGCCCTTTCTGCTATGATGACATAAAGGATGATTGAAGTGCATTATCTGGGCATACAATGGCTGCTGTCTATTCAGCTCCGCTCTGCAGAAAACTGAAATAGGTAGCTGGCGAGAAAACTCACTGCGGAGGAACGAGGGGTTTTAAAGGCCCATGACACCCAAGCCCCCCAATAGCTATGCCTGAATAGCCTGTCTGACCTATTGTCCGTAAGTTCACGTTATTGTCGATGTACCTGTCTGATATGCAGTGAAAGCTCCCAGGTCTTTGCCTCTCAGCAAAAGTACTTTAGGCTTAAAAGAGGAGGTGATTTAAAACATATCCGATTCTGCTATTTCGTTTCACTGATGGTGCCAGGTCAAGCGATTCATTTGCAGAGTATGATCTAGCATGGCTATGGCAAGTATGTTAGTCATACCAATAGAAGCAAAATGGAGTAAAAGCTTAATTACACCCTGTCTGTTTATTCAGATTTCCTATGTATGAACATCAGAAGAAGATCATCAATCGTAAACCTCATCAAAGGGCTTAGAGAACTGTGTAATGCACATGCTGGATGCATGTGGATGTGCACATGCATCAAATAATTCACACAGTACACGTCTATCCATCTGTGCAGTCTGACTATCCGGTGCAGTTTATATGAGGGACCCACAATTGTTTTTTCACTTTTTCGCACACAATAAACAGTAGAAATTGTGATCTGTTTGCGAGCCTCAAAAACAAAACCTTTCCCTTCCATTTTCTTGCATTTTCTGTGAGAGGGGTCTTAATGAGCTTTTCAATGAGAGAGAAAAAAAAAAGTGGCATGCATATATTTTTTCACCCTAATCAGCAAAGTGAAAAGGCTGTCTTTTCATGCATTCTCCCTCCCTAATCTAATTAGAATTTATTAAACTATGCAAAAGTTCAAGGACGTCAATCGCTATGTTTCCCACCACACACAGAGCAGTAGTTATAAAGTAGAAACAGATACCTCTCCAAAAATGGAAAAGCAACTATTGCAGCCCTGACCCATCTTCTACCTTATCAAGGTGAATAGCAGCATCAGTGAACACACATTTTCTGCATTGGCATCATTCTTCTTGATTTGAAATTATTTTGTGAGTGGTGTTATAAATATAAATAAGCTCATTTAAAAATTGAAGATAATCAGAGGGCATAATATGCCATGATTTTTATTTAATTATTTAATTATTAATTTAATGAGTACCATTGCAGATGAGAAATAGGGCATTATCAATAGTGCACGATAAGTGTCCCGTTACTATCTATACAAGAAATGACAGGAAACATAAAACCTCTGCTTTTAAACTCTATCTCTGAAACCATATGCATAGTAATATGGCAGAAATTGTTGAAAAGCTGGTGTGTGGATTGGCTGTGTGAGGTGAAGCCATTCATTTCACACTGAGAAAACTGTCACATAGTTAACAAAGCATTCACAACATGATTCTTTTGTAAGGCAGCCTATCAAACTGGTGTCCAGAAGCAGAGCAATTAGATTGATTAAACTGATTAACCAATTAAACATTTTCACCTCAAATGTAGGTTTGGCTAATGGAGTAATTTGGCAGTGCCTTTATTGTTGCATTTAAACTCTGTAGCTGCATGAATTATTAATGATTTATTCATGATTTCGGATCAGGGGACAGTCCATGCTTATTAGTATGTCATGTCCATGATCTTTGTTACAATTAAAAAACAGGATAACCTGTTAACAAAAACAAGTGTAGATGCTACGCAGTCCTAAGCACCTAGACAGGTGTGCAGGGATAACCGCATCATTCACCCAATGTACTGACCATGAGAATAGATGCACTCTACCAGGTTAAATGTCTTTCTGCATCATAACATAGCAGCCTGTTGGCAAAAAAAATTTTTTTTGGATTAGACAATTTAAATTCCACATTACGCAGACACGCTCGCCTTGCTCAGTCTAGTTGTACCTAAAATTGCAGGCAAAATGGTATTTTTTTTTTTGCCAGCAGTTGCAAATCTTTACTGAGACTGTGACACGGGGCGATCGAGCATCACTCAATATGAGGTGAGAGAGCGGCATTTGGCATTAGGGTCTGAAGGGTCTTGACTGATTGATTGAATGTCTCACTGTCTGATCAGTGTGCTGATAGTTCGCATTTGAAGGTTGCTGGCAACACAGAATTGTCTGTTATGTTTTCCGCTGCATAAAACAGGAGCAGTCAAGTTGTTTTTCGCTTTGAGAGTCCCTGAGCCAGACTGACAGCACTCTGACCCAGTGAGGATGTGGGGGCAGCGAACGGGGCAATCACCTTTTGGGAGAGGTGTGTGTGGATGGGGGGTGGGGGCGGGGGTGTCACCCCTTTGGCCCGGCCTCTGGTATATAGAGGTTTAGTCTCTCACGACTGACTGACTGACCTGGATTTGGCTCCCGATGCCCGCCTTCTGCACTGTGGGAATTAAACTTAATATACAAAAATGCCAGTACTGCAGAGTCCTGTGGTGTTTCTCTCTCTTTTTTTTTTTAAAGTGTTGGTGCAAAAACAAAATTCCTTTACCCAGACTGTGTTGGTCACACATAAAAGAGCAATTTAAATACAGAATAGGACTGCTTACGTAACAGTATAGATTGGTCTAGCGGCACATTGCAATTTTTTATTGCTTGTTGTAGTTTCTCCCATTAAAAAGCAACATATTCTCACTTAGTGTCACATACCCATTTTTCTTGGCTACAACTACTATTCCCTGTTGTGAATTCCCTATGGCAGTCCTGAGGCAGACAGCACTGACATTTAGACTCACAGATCCATCCAGCGCTTGGCTTTTTACCATTGGTGGCCATACCACTGATGTCTAAAAGTTTGATTGAAGACAAATGGCTACTGATTGTATTTGTTTGCCTGGTTTAAATTAAATGCTCTTCGTCAAAATGGAGTTCTGGCAAACGAAAACCAATTTTAACCACATGTGCTGTAAATACTAGAAGCATGGATGTCATATATCATTTAATGGATCAATTATGACTATTAAGTAAAGATTTAAGCTTAAAAGATTCATACACTCTCTTCTGAGAGTGGATAAAATGGCTTTGAACAAACTGCAAAAATTAAGCATAGTATTTCCACTGAGCATAAAAATGTAATAGTAAAAATATAAATAGTGCATGGAAAAATGTTGTTTAATATTGATCCTTCCTGCCATTTCTGAAATGAGGATAATCATTTGTACATATATATAGTTTTTCCTCTAAATATACAGTGGCATGTAAATAGCGAAAGTTAATGAGCCCAGACAGTTTCTCCATGACTATATTTATAAGTTAATGCAAAATGCAATACATTCATTTGAAGTTAGAGCAATCAGCAATTCTGGTGTCTCTAGGCACCCTACTGAAGGAGACAGGATTCATTATATGACATTCTCAATAATTCATTATGAACGAGCCCTTCCTGTTTCTCCTTGTTTTCATGTCTTGGGCAAACCAGAGCTTGGTCGCTTCTGTTCCAGGACCTCATCCAAGATCAACTTATGATTAGCTTAGACCCCTAACTTTCTGAAACCCATTCTTTTACACACATCAGAGACTCCTACTCTCTTTTTCATCCGAGCATGTGACATGTGCAGCAGAAGGAACTTCCTAGGGGAATCTCACAAGAAGACAAATCAATTGGAGATTTTCTCTCATTATCTTTTTCTCCCAATGCCAAGCTGCACATTTATTCATAGCCGCCATCTCATTCCTCATTTTCCCTTTTTCCCTATTGCCCTGATTTTTCCTCTGACTGTTCTTCTCCGCTGGTTTGGTGATCTGAACAATTAATGACATTGCCAAAAAAAAACTTTCAGCGCCTGAGTACATGGATCAAGTGGCACCTGTTCTGCTTTAAAGTTTTAATTGTAAGATACTGTGGATGAAAGAGGACTCCCACACCTCTCAGATAATCTCTGGAGCTCAATCTAATACACAGATCATTTTCCTTGTCTTTTTGTGCGGTCTCCTTATTTACTTCACCAGTCTTCAGGGTAACACAGCCAACAATGAATGCTGCTTCAATATTAGAAGCATCAGAAAGGAAGTCAGAAAAAGGCATTCATTATGAGCAATCTGTATCCATAGCGATAATGATGAGCTACCTTTGTGTGCAATGTACTATATATATGTTTTTATAAATAGAAATACATCAGACTCACTCAAAGTACTTGATGCATTAAAATATCAAACATGTGCTCTCAGTGTTATGACCAAACAAATATTCTTTCTGACAATGCAATTGACTGCATGACAAATGTCTGGTAAGAATTCAGTGTCCCTGCAGCAGACCAACACCTATGTGCAATTATAATGTATTGAATATCACATTGTTAACACACATTCCAACAATCTCTTCAGGGACGACTTAGGAGCTGAAATCATTAACCGTTGAATTAGCTTGTAGGTAAGTATTTACCACTATATTCATGAATTTCATTCATTCAGTATGCTATTTATGCGAGCCTTTGGGCATTAAAAGAAATAGCAACAGTAGTGACAAAAAGAAAAAAAAACTGAGGTAGAAAAAATTACGTTGTAAACTTGGAAACTTGCTGACTGAAACAGTCCATTCATAAGAAAACAGAAAAAAAACGAATTAGGACTTCTGTAGAGAGTTTGACACATTATGATCAGCAACATTGTAATATAGTAAATATATAGCAACATATATATTTACATATATACATAGCAAGATAGTAAATATATAAAGTTGGAAGGACTGACACAGTGACTGAAGATTTCTTATTTTGTTTTGTTTTTTCTTTTTTCCTTTACTTCACAGGAGATGATAATTAGGCCGTAAACATATTCACAGAGAAAAACAAAACAAAAAAGGAAACACATGAAATAAAATCACAAAGTTGAGGGCCATGATGTTACCATGAATACAAAATAAATTTATTCCAAGTTCCTCAGAATTGTGCATTTAATACCAAATTTGGCCAAAAAACATCATAAAACATAGTGGTTTCTTTATTTTGAGGATAGGAAAAAAGTAATTATAGCTTTCAAGGTGACAGAATATAAGAATTTAACGTGCTTAATGAGGAGACTTCTTACCCGACCCTATTTATCACTTCCTCCCTGTCTGTAACCCCACTAGAGTCCTGCCTTCAGCTCCATCTATTCACCAGTTACCACTGAGAGCACAACAAGGGGAGGGCGAGGGAGACAGCATCGCTGAGAGCAGAACAAAGTGTGACTTCTGGAGTAGGACAAAAGACTTTTGTTTGCTTACTCAGTAGAGTTAAGAGCTGTGATGTCTACTAGATTTTAGCCTCTGTCTCTGAGAACAACTGTATTTATTGACTAATGTCTGCCAGCTTACCAGCAGCGTTGTTCACACTTTCATTTCTACTTGAAATCTCGCAGTGTAATTCAGGTCAAGGATTAAAAACACTGCTTTGTAATAGTTTTTTGTGAGACTTCCTTCATTCCAGTAATGTAACCACTAGACTAAAACAGTATAATGTTGCCAGTACTCATTTCATTGTTTCGGGTCACGGAGGAGGCAGTTCTGTTTTGCTTATGTGATATTGAACTGGGTTAGTTCAGATTGTCTCGAACGTGTCAGGTGGGTGCGGATCCAAAAATAGCTAACCCGCATATCACTTGTAAAGTGTATTCATAATTAAATCTAAAAGGCAAAGAAGGGAATCACATGCACAGTTTCTTGTTACCAAGCAACCAACTCAACCAATGTGCACAACAGTCTGCCCATGTTAAAGGAAGGGGGTTGCAGACCGGGGGGCTGCGTGTCCGTTTTCCAGCCCCCCTTTTTTTTTGGACATAACCCTGTTATAGGACAAAGGGGTGCAAACGCGGACAACCGATCAAGGCTAAATGGGCTGTTTGAAATTCCTTTAATGAGAACTTGGCTCATTGAGAGGCATTATTGAGGCTCCAAAGTTTATGTGACTTGAATCAAAAGCAGTTGGCTAGTGGTGATGGTTAGGGTAATAAATTCACGGCAAGATTTTGAGGCACAGGAAAAGAGAGGGAGAAGGAGAGGAGAAGAGGGTGTGGATGAGATTTCGGTGATGCTGTATGGTCCTTTGTCTGTAGTGGAGACAAAGCCGCAGTAAGAGGATAAGAGCAAGAAACGGAGGAGAGGATTTAAATCTATCGTTCAATTTCATTACGTCTTTTTTTCTTTCTTTCTATAATCAGGGAAGGGATTCGGGAAATCGGTGAGACCTGAAAACAGAGAGCCATTGATCAATATGTGCATACAAAAAGACAGATGAGATCCTCGGTCAAAGAATATTGACTATGACTCCTGAAAAAAATAAGGGGTGCTAACTCAATAATAACGTAAACAACAACCTATTATGAGTGAAATGGAAATCTAAATCATATCTTTGGAAACTGGAAAAGACGAAGCACAAAGCGTCCGTATTGCTTTCATAATGTAAACAACAACCTATTATAGAGTAAGTGAAAGGGAAAACTAAACTATATCCTTGGGAGCTGCAAAAAAGGAGCACAACGCATCTTTATTGCTTTCACATCTCCACAGCGTTCAACTGAATTTAATATAGTGGGGTATACAATAGCCTCACAGTATAGCCCAAATTCCAGACCCTTGCATTGTGGAGAGTATTATGAGCAAAATAAAGCTTTGAAGTAAATAGCCGTGTCATTATATGTATGAAGGAGAAGCGAAGGCTGGGAGTAAATGTCCAGAAACCATCCGCCCATACTCAGCCATCCACACTCACAACAAATACTCATCCTGTGTTTATGTGCTTATGCCTATGTGTCAAGTTCATTTCAATTCAACAGCAGGCGGGAAGCACACGACAGCACCACCCACCTTTTATGGCGCTTGACAGCCCTCTGCATGACAGATAACTGAGACACAAAATGCATCTGAATAATGCAGGCGGTCCCATCTCTGCGCGACGCTAAAGCACACAAGAGGAGTGATGGTCAGAGGCATGTGGATAGATAGAGTCCGACTGGTGCGTGAACACTTGCCTGACTTCCCCTTAATAGAATGCCATTTTTTTTTTTGTGCGAGCGTTCTTTAAAAACATCTCCGGGACCCCTGCAAACAGTCACTATGTAAATGTGAGTTACTGGATGGAGAAATGAATTCCTTATTTTTAATATAAGCTTATGTAAAACTGGGATGAACACAGAGGTCAGTGAAGCACTCCGAAGTGACCATTCCCAAGTCACCTAGCCTATTTTTACCTATTCTTACATAAAGAATGTGTCATGTCTGGGGGTTTTTTGTGACCCCACCCTCTACCCCACCCAGATTTCCTCATCTATTTCTGGACTGAGCACCTGCCTCATCGCAGGTTTGTGCACATCGCTGGGTGGATGGGTGCAATTACATCCTGTGTTCACATCCTGTCCTTCCAACACTATTTGGATTTCCAACCGCTAAAAGAATCAATTTTATGGGTTTGGCGTTTTTACATTTTGACTATAGTGCAGATCACCTTCACCGCACCACATCTGACACTAAAGGGATGAGCTGTCAAAGGCTTTGCAGATCACCCAAAACCCTCCTCATGCCATTAATCTAAATTAATGCTCTGACAAATATGTCATAATATTGGGCGTGAAATATGATAAATGCTTGCTCCAGCCCATCCATAACTAAGTGGCTTTAGATATAAAAAGAATATATCAAGAAAAAAAAAAGAAGAGAGAAATGCAAAAGTTCAAATTAAAGAACAGTGCTGGCATGATTCCCGAAAGCAAGAAAGGTGACCCCATGATTATGCTCAAACAACCTACTAATAACAGAGACTGTCTGAGTCCTTGGTTAAGAAGTAAAATGTAGTAGATGAAAGATCTATGAGCTAAATTTGAACATGAATCTACTGTTTGAATTTCCTTATATAAGTGCTCTTAAATAGAACAGGCTCACAGATTGGTTAATGTAAAACTGACAGAAGTATGGGTCAGTATGGCCCATACTATTTTGC
>OMLF01057207.1:3395-32492 GCA_900302615.1 Holocentrus rufus | reverse complement strand
CATATATATATATAGATATTTATATATATATTTACACCATAATTTATTTAAATATCTTTAAATATGTTCAAGAGAAAAACAAATACAAGAAAGTGCCAGTGCATTTTGGGATGCTAAATATAAACTGCAAAAAAAATCAAGTCATTTAGTCGCATATTCAATGTTAACACCTTGATTTTCTTAAAACAAAGGGGCAAAAAAAACATCTGCCAGTGGTGAGCTAATCAACTTGTTTTCACAATTTTCTTGGACCAAGTGTCACTTCCTTGATACTAGTGGGCTGATCTGCCTTATTTCAACATATTGATACCTGCTCCCAGAAAAATTCCTGAAACAAGTGAAACTGCATCGGAAACAAGTGGGATTATCTCATCCCAGTGGCAGATTTTTTTCACTTGTCTTAAGAAAAACAATATTTCAATACAGAATATGAGACTAAATAACTTATTAAGATGGATATAGTGCTTGCAGTGTATGAAAATACTAGTTGGGGCTGAAGTCTTTTAGTTTGTTGTATAACATTTTGTGAACAAATACTCCTGCTCGAGCCAGCGCCACTCTGCACATCTACGACCCATGTAGAATAACATGCATTCTGTATTTTCTTTCACCCCAACTTTGATATCTTTAAAGAAGTATCTCACAGTTGCATGACACTTGCCTAACTGGTTCATTATATCTCTTCTCCCAGTTGTCTTCCAAGGTAAATGACATAATATATTGTACAGCCCCAGGTGCCAGCCTCTAACTAGACTGGGAGGCGCATCTTCATTCACTGGCCTTCCTGGTAATGAGGTGGAAGAGAGTGTCAGCCTATGGCCAGCTGGGAGGCAAAGTCCACTGGTGAGTCACATGAAGTATAATAGGCAAAGCCAAGACATGAAGGGAGACTGCTGCAGTCAGACTGATGTCACAAGTGCTGGAGGACAAGCTAATAATAGGACATGTTTATGAAAATATCAAAATATAACATGCTATGGGGTGTCCTGGTTGCTCAGCAGGCAAGGGACATGCTGTCTGTGTGCTCAACACTGTGATTTTGTGTTTGGCTCATAAGCCTTTAACTGTGTCTAGCACCCTCTCTTTTCTGCAACTTGTATAATATCTAATGAACCAAACATGCCAAAATTAACCTTAATAAAAAGTTAACATATATTGCATTCGTTTCGTAACCTACACAGAGCTGGTTCATTGATGTTGGATATTGTAGCGTCTATTGAGTGTGCGACACACTGGACTGAGGTGGTGACAGCTCTTTTCATGCCTCACTTTCTTTTCTACAGTTTGAAATCCAGCTCTGACATTTTTAAGTCAAGCACAATCGTACTTGGAATTTAATTTACTGCCTTTCTCGCTAAGACTTTCTTACACGGCATTTTGTGAACAAAAAGGTAGAGCGCGAGAGTATCCCGGGCTGCACATTCATCCAGAACAGCGGCAGGAAACCGTCATTCGAACATCTACTCAGCGCGCACAAAGCAGAACAGCATGCATGCTTTGTGAGTATGTATTTCGACAATTAAAGTCCAATTAATCAATTCAGACATCATCTCCAGCATTAGGAGCCAACAGACTTCTAATGTAATCCAATGAACAGTGTCAGGAAAAGGATGGAAGAGGAAATTACATCTGATAAAGCATACCCCTTCATGAGCCCTGCTCTATCTGAATCGTTGTACTGTCACACTCTGAACATTTTGAAAACACGGGCCTGAGCAGAACATGGTCTTTACAGAGGAGGATTCTGACAATTTTACAGCCCCATTTTTCTTAACGGGAACATTGTTACTTGTTATTTTTCATCATTAAGCTGCTTTTGGGACTGGTGTGAAAATATGTGGCTTTATAGTTTAGATCTTTGATCTCATTTTCTCTCCTACTCCCACAGAGTGCTGCTCTGCAGACTTTTAAGGGCAGACTTTTCCCTAGTCTTGTCTATCAGAGCTGATTCTAGCAATTTCTTATAGGGGAGCCAAGGGATGATAAGAACTAGTACAACATGGGCATAATTTGTCTAAAACAGAAACTGAATTCCAGCTGTGATAAGATTATCTTAAGCTCTAATTGGAGACATAATATGCTGCACAAATACCTTCTTGTCTGTGTACTGTAAGATCCCTGTTTAAAACCCTTGATGCAATACCTGGCACTGCTGCTTCTGTTGGTGTTTGAAAGCAAAAATTCACCACTTATATCTGAGGCTTTTGGGCTCGCTGTAATGTATCAAATCACAATGTCAAATCTGAAATAAATATTGTACACAAAACACTAACCTGACGACAGACCCTAATCTGAATAAGACTATATACATATATGTGCGTGTGTGTGTGTTTTTTTATTTTTTTATTTTGGCCCTGTCATGGCTGAATCACATAAAATAAATCCCCCTCCTTATTAAACTGCACAAAATGGCACTGAAATGTCTTCTGCCATCTTCGGACCGGATTAGTTCTATACTACAAACCATTTGCAATAACTGCCGAGGTCCTGTGGTTTCAATGAGTTTAAGTGTAAGAAAAATACATTCTGTCTGCTTTTTTTTATTTTTTAGAAAAAAAAAAAAAAACACATCACAAATCACTATACTGTTTCCTGATAAAGCCAGTAATCCCTTGATAATACTAGTCCCAGTGTGAATATTCATACCAGTGATTTTACGCATAATACTGGCTTTGAAGTGCATTACAATCAAGAGAACTGTTACTCTTACTTTAATTTTACTATGTTGCTTGGTGAAAAAATGACACCACATTATTATTCCAACTCAACTTTGTGGATTGTCATAGTATCTTGATTTGTTAGTGAAACAAATAGCTCTGACAGTGCGTAGGTACCATGTAAGCTTTGTAACTTGTTTTAATTTGATGGTATTCATTATTATGTTAGTAGGCGTCACAATTTTCCAGTGATGTGCATATCTCATTTTAGTGGAGAGCTTATCATTTATGCTTGTTTAAACATATAGATTTATGTCGCAGAAAATGAATGTCCAGCCACGAGGCATAAAAAAAATATAATAATAAACTGATAAATCTGACTAGAAATGAGGAACTGACATTCCAAGCTGGTAATAGATTTGTGTGGGTGTATATGTTCTTGAAGCAAACACTGACATTATCTGATGGGTGGTGTTTATTTTTCCTTGCCAGTCCTAGGTCTTGAATAATTAAATGGGATCGGCATGCTCCTCTTTTTGTTAAAGACAGGAGGTATTCTGACAGTCTCTGTTTGACAGGCTTTGCCCTACCCCGGAACGTGAGGGGCCTTCTAAATGAAGCCCTTGCTTTGTGCATTAAAAGCAAGGAGACACTGTCTGGACCAAATACCTCTTTCACACTAAGTTCACCACTGCCGTTCTGTCCTGAAAGGCCGAGTCAGGCAGAAATCTCATTGCTTGCTTTAGATTCATCCGTCTGGCCAGCGCTGATGGCTTCACTCCATCTGGGAATTCAGTCAGGCCTGGAGTTATACACCTGACAGTCTGTAAGAATGGACACAAACTCAACACTCCCTCTGAGATCGCATTTGTTTTTTCACCGTTAATGTCCAAAAGCGCTGTGAGGCCAATAAATCAATGTTTTTTTTTTTTTTTTAGAGGAATGAGAAAAGAAATTGATGCAGGGCATTTGTAGGACAGGCAAAAATAAAGTACTGGCCAAACATCCAAATATTTTCTCCCCTCGAGGACAAATAAATTGTGTTCCATGAATCTCTGTGAACAAGTGTGGCCTCAGGACAAAAAATATATACAGGCATCGGTTCAATGTCTTTTGTATCCATATAAAAGAACCCACACGAGAGACCTCTTTGCAGTTCCATCACATGGTTAGATAATTGCAAAATGACAAAAAGAGCAAAGAGAAGAACACATTCCCAGGTGGTAGTGGTGAGGCAGAGCCACAAAATTAGTTAGTCATCATCATAGCTTCAAAAAAAGTTAAGGTCTCTAAGGTTCCCGCAGCAAATCATAATGGTGAGAGCAGCACAAGATGTCCTTTGCCTTCAGCCTTTTGAGGCCAGTCAATAGACAATAAGCAGACAAAACTGCATGAGGCTGTATAGATTGACATATAGATTGTAGCAATGACAATTTTTTGGAGGATGATGGCAGTCTCAGTAAATTAAATCATTAAATTAAATCAATTATTTCCGATCAATCCAAGAGTTTCTGATTTGCCTGCACCCATATTATGAATACCTTGGTCTGCCTTTATACATAGATAGACTGACAGATATATAGATAGATAGACTTTGTGTGATGTATGTATGTGTGTGTACACGCATGCATGACAGCCAAATTCCACCAAAATCCTGGCGGACCAATCCCTGCAACGCCTGACTGGAACGCCTGCACTACACTTGACACGCGTTCATGTGTGTCTGCGTTAGAGAATATCGCCGCTTTGATAACGATCTACCCAGTAACATCCACATGTCTACGCTATAATAATAATAATTCTTGGCTCAATAAACAAATTGTCAAATACACTTGAGAATGCTTGACTGGGCTTGCCAAGACCTTAAGGAAAAATTTTCTGATGTAATTTGATCACAATATTACTGTACCTAAGTAAGTGCAAGTGATAGGAAAGCAACTGTCGAGAAAATCCAGCACATGGAGACTACAGTAGAGCAGCCGATCCAGCTGTTTGCTCATTACGTTTGTTTAAACCCAGTGTCGAATCTTTTTTTTTTTTTTTTTTGATCCCCATGGTAATAATGAAAACAGATTTATACATTTAGCAGGCTGTTGGCAGGCTCTCAACTGTGGTACCATCAAGGCCCAGGAGTATATAGGTTTTCCTTCCAAACATCCTCTACATTAGCTGATACAATAACACTTCCACCTCCCTGGTTGAAGATGTGCTAATTCGCTGGTATAGTTTATGGTAGGAGTGAAAACCTGCAGACTCTGGGGCTTCATTTTTGAGAACCACTGCTCTAAGCCAATGTGATGTGAACTCTGCATGCTCGGAAAACATGTTTGGAAAACTTCAGGCCAACGTTACAGCTATGCTGTGTAAGGCCCTTGTCAGCATTATAATTCTGTAATAATATGAATATGTAGTGGTGTGTGCATCTGTGCATGGCCATATCTGTGCATGCATGTGTGTTGGCGTGTAATGAGTAATGTAGTGCACTGCAACCAGTTTCTTTGTCTACAGTATCATGTATATTGTACTCAGTTGAAGTGCTGCGTATACATAAATAAATATTAAAAATTCTATTGATTCAGTGCCTATTTAACACTCTCTGTGGTGAATCTATCTTCTTTCCTCAGAGGAAAAAAATCCAGCCTAAAACACATAAACACTGATTAAATACAGGGTTTGGCGATTTACATTGTGTTTCTGATGCCATTTTGTTGTTTGATGTTGTATTTTTGTTACTCTGCAGCTTACTTGCCAAATGTAAATCCAATCAAGTCTCTGAGAGATATTCTTATCCCAGCTACAGTGGTGTTTAATAGGGAAAAAAAATCAACAATCTAAAAAGAGAAACTTTAGCTGTCAGGTTTCAGTGTCAATCCCTAAAAATAAAAGAGCAAAGCTTCACTGCACACCTACCAACTTGGAGCAACCTAAAAAATGAAAAAAATAAATAAATTTAAAAAAAAAATCCTTACAGGTAGAATTCTAGAATAAGAAGAGGCAGAGCACACTTCTTTCTCTCATTAAGCTCCAATCTAGCTGTGCTATTGTGCTGCAGCCTCCCTATGTGCATCGCGTTTGGCAAGTTTACCAGTGGAAAAAAAAAAAATAGAATTACTCCGTAAAAACAACACAAAAGCACCAGAAACACGATGTAAGTCACCAGTCCCCATTCTTAGGCAGCGTTAATGTGTTCTAGGCTGGAGCTTTCCTTTAAGTCTGGAGTGATGCTTTGGGGAAACAGCCGCCAATAATCTGTAACTCATTAACCTCTCTTGTCCACACTTTACTGCTGTGCCAGCAACATATGTCACAGCTAATATAGCTCTGAGAAAGATGCTTCCAAACAGTAATTTGTACGCCATGCAAATTATAAGACGAGCAACAAATACCGGAGGGTACAAAATGTAATGGCAAATGGAGGGTGAAATTCACCTTACGGACTCAACAGTGAGGCCTCATGGATAGAGACTTACTGTAATAGGGTCATACAGACATTGACACTTTGGAACAACCTGCTGTGATAAGCGCTGACATTAGGATGAGCAATCCCTGTATCTACTCACTGACCCTCACCTCGAGGGCTTATTTTAATGCCTCAGTCTGGCGAGGAAATAGATAACAAAATCCGCTTCTTTAGCCGCTATTGTTCGTTTGTGAGGTGGGTCAAAGATATGAGTCAACACTGACCTTACAGATTATGATTATGGTTATGATTATGATGTTGCAGAGCTGGGGTTAGTTCTGTAATTTACACTGTGAAATTTGTAGATGTTGTTATTCAAACATATGACATAATTATAACGGCAATAACCTGTTGTGTTCGAGCAAAAATGTATTTGGGCCACTTTAAACAAAGTCAACACTTCGCCTCTTGACGCCCACAAAAAAACAATATTTACCAAATGCTTTGATATTTCCTCTATCTAGTATGTGCACATTCATTCTGCCAAATGGCAAAGTATTCTCTCACTCTCAGTGCTAATCCTCTTCTTTCACCCCCTTCCTCTAACTTGTCACCTCACATCACAGAAGAAAGCTGCAATTATTGCACTTCAGTAACTGTTGAGACAACATCACAACAGTCAAGCTTTGGCCACCGCTGAGCCGATGGTTGGGCAAGATGGTCTGAGTAGCAATGGCTCTTTATCTGGAGGATCTCATGGCTCCAAAGCACCTGCTGAATGATAGCTTTAGACCACTGCTTGAGAGTACTGAGAGTATAAATGTTTCAAAACAGGGGCCAATAAACCCTCAGCAGTACCAGGTGTTGGTGCCCAGAGAAACTTTAAAGGCCAACATGCTCTGCCCCATGCTGCAGCAGAGGCTATAATGCCATATATTTTGCTGGCTGATGGACATAGGCACTTTCAGGTCAACCAGGCATTTTGAAGAAAGTCTGTTTTTTAGTTTTGCAAAAACCAGCATTACAGTTTTCAGCGGTAACATTTTATGAAATATATTGGTATTCTTGCATTTATGAACTCTGGTATCACAGGTTTAGATGTAAAGTCACAGTGGAATGAAAAATAACTTTTTTCGATTATTATTTTTCCATCCAGAATATTCACATATCTAACGTCCCATCCTCAAAATGCAGTTTCATTGTGACTTTAAAGGGTTAATTCATGTGACATACAGCATGTAAAGTATCAATGTGAAAATTGTAAGAATTCATGTTAATTATATTGTACACTATCTGGTTTCATTAGATTTACTGAAGAAACAATAATCATCATAATCATAATTTATATCTAAGGAGTTTTATACTGACAGTAAAGATACTATAGGCCTTAACATTTTGCCTTAGGTTTGTGTTAACTTCAGAGTAAATAAAGCACTACTGCTAACATACCCCAATTAGCCTGAATCCAATAAATGTCTTATCTGTTTGGTTTCTTATGCAAATAAACACTTGGGCAGTTTTTCCAAATTGCCATATCTCTATCAGGTTACAGAGATAATGTTGATTTTATTTATCTATTTATTCAATGTAACCCCCATAAACCATCGCCACCACTAAACACCTCCACACACATACACACAAACAAATCGATGATTTTGCCATTATGGTCAATCTTTGCCTCCCTCACATTGGCTTCATGTGCTCACTGCCACATGTAGAAATGTCACGGACAAGAAAGATTGTGGGATGGCACCCTAAATGACCTCAAGGATTTGGATCATGTTTGATAATACCATGCCCTAACATTAAGACAGGGGATTTGGAGTCTTGAATTATAAAAACAATTTAATTCTAAGTCTTCGGTTCTTTTTCAAGAGACAAAACTGTAAATCTAACCATAACCTTAACTACAGTACCACGTTTGATATTCATAGGTCTGAATATGATTTGCAGAACATTAGACTACCATTATTGCCTGACATGTCTGAACAGACATTTTGTTGGCATTTTATCAGACTTATTTCAGATAGCTCCCCCTACAAGCTTGCAGGTTTGAAGAAAAACAATGTAAAGTCAGCGCGGGTTTACCCCTCATTTGAACTGCAGACAGCCTCATGCAGGCAGGGTTTCAGAATGGTCAGCTTTAATATTCATTATGGATATTCTGCATGCTTCATCAAGAGTTCTGTGCTGTATGTATTGAAACTCTGATTAAAGAGACTAATGAATACAGTGCAGCATGCCACCACTGTCTCCGAATGCATGATTCATTTGAAGAAGTGGTTTCCATGGTAACCAGTGCTTTTCTTACAGGCATATTCCAATCATACAGTATCAGGATTTCCTTAAGATTGCTATGTCCAGTGATGTCGCACAATTTGTACATGGCAATTTGTAGGTGTTTTATTTCAGATATCTGCATATTTTCACCATACGCTGGACAGATGATTTGCACAGTTGCTATAAACTGTTCAGGTTTCTGAAAATTGCCACAAAACGGCATCAAATAGCTCTGTCAAATTAAAACATTTCTTCGTTAGCGCTGTAAAATGTAGGTCTAAATTCTGCACAGAGGAAGTTAGATAACTGAGTAATTATAACTACGGTAAGTACAGGAAAAATATGCAATTTATTTGAATCCTTTTAATTTCTCCACGCAAATTATTTCTTTAAATGTCTATATTTGCAACAGGATTATCCTATTTCAGATGGTGGAACACAATGGATGCCCTGTTCACATACTGTATATATGTCCTGGGTTATAAATAGGTTTTTGAATGGTTGGTCCAAAGTTAAAACACAGGTGCGGATAATTTTCTAAAGCACTGAGTCATCATGAAAGAGAAGTAGGCTATAGGTAATGTTTATTACCTCTGTCAGAAACCAAATGTAGCTCAAAGGATGGGTAAGAGTCAGGGATAATTTACTTTTCTACATTATCACTTCCGTGCCATTTGTTCTATATTCCAATTAGCCTGAAGTAAAACACACATCCATGCATAGCCCCACCCCACCAACCCCCACTAAAAAAAAAGAAAGAGACACACACGCACGCACATGCACGCGCGCGCACACACAGACACACACACACACACACACAGAGCAGGTGTGGATCAGATGAATGGCCTTTTTTCAAAGATGTATATTTCAAAGACACAAAATCAAAGGCTTGGAAAACTGCTTCAAATGATCCATTAATGTTTCCACTGAAACAAAGGTGTCTGTGAATGCATTAAATCAAAGACTTAACAGATTACAGAAGTAAACACGGAACTCACATGGCGGCCATATTTGATTAACATCAAACTTGGGGTGGCAAACAGTACCTTGAAGATAGCACGGCAAAGGGAATTGGGAGAGGAGTGATTTTGTCAAGCTATGACCAAAGATATGGACCAAATTGCCCACATTAGTTCCAAATGAAAAGTCACAGCAACAGGTTTGAGGTGTACATCCTTGATGTTGACCAATAACATTGGCTAATGTCCTTCATTAGCTGACTTCATGTTCAAAAGCATCAAAGTCAGCTGTAGGAACTAAACAGCTAAATTCATCTAATGCTAAACAATTTTCAACATGCATGATGTCAAACTGCACTAAGACTATGAGGTATAAGGTCAGAATACTACTAATGCCCTCCTGAATATGAAGGCCATTAACAAAAATTGGACCTACTTAATTTTGAGATGAATACAATGTAAACAACAAAGCATAACTGACTGCTACCATTAACTAACATTATAAATTAATTCAGTTCCTGTAGCTTTTAATTTTGACCTTCTTGAGTAATTTGCCCTTTATGTCTGTTCATAATTTTTGGTGTATTTATTTTTTATCCAAAGACCTGTTGAGATTGCCTTTGTCTCCATCTGCTTCACTGGCTTTGGCTACTGTTTCACCACCAAGTATGTCATAAATCAAACATGGCCATCTTATGAATAAAGCCAAATAGCCACTAACATGCCTACAGGAAGGCTACATATATGGCACATTGCTTCTGTTACATATTCTGCACACTGTCATAAAATTATGCTGCTAGTGATACTTACTGAGAGCTGATTCATAAATGTATTTATTGACTTACATATATTCATTAAAACACATACCACATGTCACTGTATAATCACTTCTGTAAAAACAGAAAATGAGTAACACTAAAATCATTAATGTGCTAATTTAAAAACAATCCATAATTGGAGTATATCAACATTTTCACTATTGAGCTTCTGAAAGACTGGTCATGAAGGCCTTTAATGTAATAAAGACTGACTTATGTATGGATAATAAGACTGTTACTATTTTTACATCAGTAATGCTTCATTCATTGCTTTGCCTTTGCATTGCACGTAAACATTACTCCCACAGGACTTGGATTCTGAGTTATAGTAAGATCTGAAAGATGCAAATATCTTGTTTTACACCATGAAGTCCAGCCCATCATGAAGCTGCATACAAATCCGCGGACAATATGCTGAAACAAAATCTGCATGTAGGATTTTGAAGAAATGTTCAAAAGTTGCCAAGCTTTTTGTTCTGCCGTCTCAGCCTTGTGAGGCATCGTACAACAAATCCAAATAGCCATGCAGTCCAGAGATGACACGCAGTGTGGCAGCGAAGGCCACAGCATCACTACGGCTACCAGTAATGAGCAGCACCTCATGCAGTGCATACAAAACGCTCATCTGGACCAGACGTCTCCTGAGACCATCACCAGGGGGAGGGGACAGAGGCAGGGTTACAGAGAAACTGATACCCATGCAGCTGGCGGTGCGTGGTTGGTCTCTTGCTTAATCCAATCATTAGGTTGACATCACACAGGACTATAATGACGGGGGACATAATGCCTCCGTCGCCCACAGGAGTTTCAATCCAGAGCTTTACAGGCCAACAGGACTGCTACTAGATGGTGTCCATTAAGTTTTGTTTTGTGGTTTTGTTCCAATAGTAATGAATAATGCTTCATTTTTCCAGATCTCAACCTTGTAAACAGTCCAAGCGGGCATAATGTGCCCACTGATGCAGTGATGTGAAAATATATTCTATTGATTGCCTGGAACTTCCTTTGACATAACTGAGAATCTGTAATGTAGTCATCTGTAATTCAAATTTAGACGCCTGAGAGTATAGTCTGAGAGAAGTTTATTATGTAATTTGTAACCGTATATGCTTTAACATCCTGTATTTTTGCCCATCTTGGCATGAGAAGTTTTCACTCTGAAATAAGTCATTTAAATGAAAGAAAGAAAGACGGAAAGAAAGAAAGAAAGAAAAGACCTTCAAATTTTGTGCTATTCCATGTTTTTTTTCAGTTGAGTCTAAAGAGTCCTCACTTTGATGCAATTTTACATAACACACGTTTAAGAGATTTTTTTTTCTCCCACTCACTGCATCTTTTGTCAACCAATTTCTGAAAACCATGCCAGATTTTCTGAGAATTATTCTTTCACTGATGTAGGATGACTGCATACGATATGCATTAAGGGGTGTGCAAAAGTCCAAGCTTGCATAGATTTTCCTTTTTTCTTTTTTTTCAGTTATGATCTACTTTTTATGGGAATCTATAATAGTTAAACCACTGATGTGAGAGGATACAAAATCTCAGTCTGGTGTTTAAGTGCTGGATCCCTTAGGGGAGAGCAGGATGGAGGGTAAGTCTGGACTAGCTGTGGTGGCACAGTATTGATTTAGTAAGCTGAGGCCATTTCCCAAGTGCCTCTGATTTGTCTGTCACATTTCATTATGACTTCTGTGCTCTGAACCTTTTTTTTTTCTTCATAGCAATACTGTAGAGAACACCTAACCATCTGATGAGTCTCCTGTATTGGCTGAATGGATTGGATTCCCTGCAGCAGACTTGCACTAATTTGGTGGAATGTAATTTGCTCATCTCACTGTTTTTAGAGGTGAAATAGTGATGCTGCCGTCGAAATTTCAAGGAGATAAATTAACAATTAAGGATAATTGAGGAAAAGAGCATGTTTATAATACTCAATACTCAAGTAGAGCAATTACATATGACACGGAGAGGCAGAAATAGTGGTTATTCATTGGTAAGCACTGCGCTGCAGGTTGTTGCTAAAGTAACGCTAAAATGCAGATGCAGTATACACGAGTGAAAACAAGCTGTGTGTCAGCTGTGAGAATCTTGGCAAATAATGTAATAATTCTGCATGTTGTATGGCTGTCATGGATAGAGACATCTGCCTGTATTCATTAAACTAAGTGGTCACAGCGTTGTGCAGAACAAAATCTGTAGCGTGGTAATTTGAGGTGATTCATAGTTATCGTGCTGGTGGCTACCACTGTGGGAGACACTTTACCATGGCATTATTGTCTGCAGCAGCCAGGTGAGAGCCAGGAGAAAATTGGTATGTAAATGAAGTTTTATGTATTTACCGTACCCCTGATGATCCACTGCACGCATCAGAAAGACAAAGATCGCCAGCAGAACTCCATGTATTAAGAGACAAGTGCGTGTCTCACGATGCGCTCCCATTGTCGTAACAACAGTGACTGCCATGAGTCAAAGTGAATTAGATGGAGACTGGACCTTATATACCCAAATGGGCCATAAATGTCAATTTAAAATGCAGGAGTAATTGCCAGATTTATTGCACCTGTTTCCAAAGAGAGCACTGAATCACACCGACAAAACGTGCCTTTAATAGATACTTCCTTCCAGATATTTTATTTTTTAATGTATCATATTTATAGTAGATAATCATGAGTTGGAAATATGCTGCCTTGCCAGAGTAAGCAGTATTTTTTTTAGTGCAGAAATGTTCTTTTGTAAATGGTGTACAGGATGTACAAATGATCACAAGGTGGTGGGGCCAAAGTAGCCACAATGTTAAAATTGAGTTGGTAATCATCATATATAAGTAGAGGAAATGCTAACTGCCATGCTCTTACCTACATCCATGTCATTAACACTGCTTATGTGTTTTATGGATAACCCACATCGTCCTAATCTTTTAGCAAACAATAAAAGGTCTGGACACAAAATAATGATTCTCATTACTTTACAGTTTTGCAATCTAACCAGATGCAATCTAGTGTGTTTTCAGTTAAATGAATATACCTATATTTACCACTGAAGAAACATAAAACAAAGACAGTGTTGTTACGATGCTGAAGTGCTTACCGCATCAGAAAGACATTCAAATGTGCTGTAGTAACAATATGCGAAATTAAGGAAATCTGAACAAGCCATGATTTCTCTGAAACATGAGTCAGATACATGAAATAAAGAATAGCTACTAATTATTTGCGTCATGGAACATGCAAATAAGATGGTTAAAGTTTCTATTACCTTAAAACAGTCCATTGCTAGAGTTCTACACTATACATCAGGAGATACTGGTACATAAAGCTCGTGCATCCCTCCCTTTATGGCACTGGAGTGGTATGTAAGTGATAGTAAATAGTACATTAGTCATCAATCAGTGCCATCTGCAGGTCTCACAGGTCACCTCCACAGTTTCAAGTGGGTTTGAGTTAAAATAATATCACTGGCCATTAGCTGACCCCTTTACTACCTCAGTCAACTCGGAATTGCCCTGTTCACCGGTGATTTAATCAAAATGTTATAGTCCTCACATGTAGATGGAGCTACCATGTATGCATTATCATTATTTTTTGCATATGTACATATACTGTAGATTGGCATAGTGGTAAAGTAGCTAAAGGGTTTTTAGAGAGTGTGCAACGCAGAGAGACAGGAAAAAATGGATGTGCTGAATGTGTGGCAAAGGTTGAGCCAATTTCAACTCAGCAGATGTTAATTAAAACTTTGCTGAGTCACTTTGCCAAAGTAAAACATCTGATGAATCAAAAAGTAAAAACAAAAATTATAAAATGACTGTTAAGGACTGAATGCACAATGGTATGTAAAAGGCAAGGATGCAGTTATGTAATGAATTCCAAACAAAAGAACAGTGTTTCGTTTATGATCTGAAAATCACAAAAGCTGCATAACTAAATTCCACAAACATACTTATAATTTGATGAAGCATTTACAGACCTATCTATCTCATCCTTCTGATGGTGCCACAGGCTGTGCTGTGTTCATTAGGTATTTTGGTTTCAACCTAAAATTAACCTCCAGGATTATTTATCCCCGGAGGCTATGAGTGCAGTCTTCCAAAAATGAATGGGGAGGACACATCCACGCTCCACGGAGCTGCAACGTCATATGGCAATCCTGATGTCACCAAGGTGCCATAAATATTTGGCCATTTGCTGTATTTCAAGCATGAAGATTTTAAAAAAAGCTTGGCTCTGTGTGTTTCCACTCGTTCTTTGGTCACAGGGCATGCAAGGCAAGGTAGATGGCTAAATCAATTGTCTTTGCATTTAAAAATCTAATACAACATGGATAAAACCGTACTGTATTCTTAGCCTCAGAAAAGAAAGTGGTTTCAAGTTACCTGTTTCACATTTATATTATTTTTAGATTGTAAAAACTACTGTACTTGGAAATCTGGATGCTGATTCCTGCCTGAAGTCTGACAACATAAACAAGGAAATATCTGCAATCCGTTTGTGACAGGACACAACCACTCGCTCCAATTTTGGTTTGCAGGTGACAACTGCAATATTTAGCATGCAGTAAAACCTGAATTACAGTGTATCACTCACTAAAGCCCCGGACAAATAGAAAGCATCAGACACTAGCCCCAACAAATGCACCAATTGTTCTCAATTGCTGCTGGCAAACCACAGGCGTTAAGTGGCTCGTCAAAACAGTTTGATGGGACTCGCAGCTTCGGCTCAGAACTCGGTTCAATTTTGCAGCCTTGACATGGGGAACACAACACCACAATACAGCGTCTGGCATCCATGCACTGCGTCTTCTATCTGTGCTCCTGTGCTGAGGCATCGACACAAATGTGCGCTAGCAGGCATCAAATGCCACCATCAAAAGACATTTGTCAGCTGGTGATTCCTATCAGTCCAAAGCTTAAGTACATGTCACTTAGGATTTCCACATGTTGAACATTGTGCTCGCTGTTATATAGGGCAAACAGGCTTGTCAGTCCATCATCATGGAAATATATGAAGATGGCAGGAAGCTGGGCGATGTTGGTATGTAAAAACATTTAGTAACACCAAATCACTTTTTCTGCGCCCCAGATTTAAAAACCCATCAGTCCCATCTCATTACTGAAATGCCACCAGGCAAAATACTTTTTCACCGAGATCATGGCAACTTTTGCTTTTGTAGACCTATCATACACTACAAAAACTCACACACACAGTATACGTTTCTCCGACATTTCTTAATATCAATTCTGGTCACATGAGGTATTATGCGATTGGAGGCACTTTCAAAGGTCAGCTGCAAACTTTGAACTGCGAGCACAGCGACTCTGTGGGAAATTTTGATATTGCCGTGTACTTGTTGGAGAGGGCAGTTGGGCGCGACTGCTCTCTCCATAGGAAAATAATAGCTGAGTCAGAGCAAAGCCAATTATGTCTGCAATCATGTGCACTGGCCTTGTGCTGTGAAAAAAAAAAAATCATACACAGAGAGCGTCGATGGTGTTTGATGGCTTTGAACAAATTTGAAAGCCTGAATGTAAGTCACTGCTTTTTACCATCAAGTCGTTCTAAAGATTATTCCTATATGACACATGACCCACATATGACCCATATGAGTATAAAGTCTTTTTGTGTGGTGTTTTGTTAGATAAATAAACATTTGGTTACTATGATGCTGAAAGACGGCTAACCACAAAGGCATACAGTAGCTGTATAGCAGAGTGGATCTATTCCACTTGACAGCATATTGGGTTAATGATATGGTTGATTGTTCCAATACTTCAATGCTACAAACAAGTGGTGAGAGGCAAAGTTTGCCTGAAGCGCTCTCTGACAGAAAAAGGGGTTAAGGTTAGAGTTAGGATTATGGATGGGCAGTGCCAATACTCTTTCTGACAGAAAGGGCTCGAGGCAAACTTCATCCTTTGTGCCAAACAAGTCCAGTGAGGCAGTGCTCTTCCTGTTTTGGTCGAAGCCCCCTTGTAGCCGCTCCTTTGTGCTTTAATTCAGCACTGAATATAAATACACAGGAAGAGTAAATCAATTTGATCATAATGTACTGAGGTTACTATTCTACACACAGAATTTTAATGCAGAAGTAAGTGGCAATTACATGTACTTGTAATCTACATTATGTATATATAGACATGTTTACTCCATAACTTGATGGACTCTTCCATCACATCACAAACAAGATATTATATTAATGAAAGCAATCTGAAGGACTGAATCAATACCCATATGTTATTTATCTTTAATGACGTTCTTGTTTAGGTGTTTTGAATTTATCATAACCCAGAGTTCATGTTAAGTGTTAGAGTAGTCGAAGGGTCAGGCATGCAAATGGGATGCACACTAAAAATACAGGTTCACTTTGCTTCAGCATTTATTAACAACATCAGTTCAAAATACATTCCCTGTAAAATAACTGTGTATGAATTCTAATCTGTGCAGGAATTCTTAATTATTTGTTAAGCATCTTGTTTCTGATTTCATTCATTTCAAGAGCAATCTAAGACATGCTTCATTTGACATGTATTCGCCTCTAAAAATATAATTTGTAATTTATTTATCCTATTTTTTTTTTTTTGTCTCAGTTGTGATGGACCATCATGTGATTTTCACTCCCAATATAATTCCTCCCTGTGCTGTGAAAGACTGAGAGCTGAAGACAAGCTGACAATTTGGCACAAGAGTGTCGCAGAGCAAGTGATAATTTCTGAATCTCATTGTATATTACATAACAGGCAGCAAGACGTCTCCTTACAGAGAGAGCGGCTACATAACCACAGAGCTCACAGGAACCATACAGCCAGCACAAGCAAATGTCAGCTGTCTTAGTTGGTGATATCCACTGTACAAACATCTCATCATGCACCTGTCAAGCATTAGTGCTGCTGTAGCCCTTCCATTTCACAAATTTCACCAATTATTTTTGAATATAATGGGTAAATAATAAAATTGATGTTTGCATACTAAAAAGAAAAAGTCCAATCACTGGATGCCAGAACATTGATGCTCCTGATAATGGCTCAAAACTCAAGTAATTTTAATAAAAACAGTGCAGTGTTGCATGCAATAAGAGCTTTTTGTAATGAATGCATCTGTAATTTTGTTGTATTGACTTGTGATGTTGTTGTGTGGACCCTAGAAAGAGCAGCAAGCCCAGTGCACAAATTAAATTCAAATGATAAAGAGTCAATAAAAGGATGAAAAAAACAACAGCTGACTAAACTAAAAATTGGACTAGTGGTCAAATTGCATGAAGAAATATGTTGTGCATTTGGAATACTGCATAACTTGAAGATGTTTGACCTTCTTGTCATTTTGATGCAGCAGTATGTTGATCCAACATTAACCATTAATCACCATAAAACAAAATCAGTGTTTTTGTTTCATCATAAAAGAATGCGCTGGCTTTGACAGCTAAATTTACTTTGGGACAGTAAATGGCGCCAAATTGTACCAAAGCCACCAACCTCAAAATACTTTATACATTTTACTGATAAATTTGTTGTATCACTTCTGAAGATAAATATAAAATATATGCATAGCTGAGAATATTCTGCCTAAATATTGACATGGTAAGATAAACTATAATCACTGCATTTGTTTTTGTTCAGTATATCTATGTAATGCCAGCCCTTTTTGCTTACTCTGCCATTTCAAGTCTTCCACAGAACATGGCCCGGCTTTTGTTAGATTCTATTGTTGGGCTACTGAATAAAGCATGCAAACTGCTATTTTCTTATTCATCTCCAATTGTTTTTACATCAAAGTGAAGGTCTGTGTACTATGAAGGCTCAAATGTAAATTATTTATGTCCTCATTGCTTCCATTGCAATCTTTAAAGAGAGAAAATGTAGTGATGTGTGCTATTTGCTTTCCTTTTTCCTCTCTTTAATGGGCAATGGCTGTGAACTTTAATATTCCAAGGGTTTTCCTGCACTCTGTTCCAGCTCCTACTATCTCCTATAACCAGACATGGGAGAGAAAAGCTTGCATGACCTGATGTATAAAATAATCTGCAGCACACTGGAAAGACTAGAAAAGAGGACTAAGAGAGCAAGCTACAGAGATTTTGTATAGATATAGGCACAATTTCTGGTTGAGATACTGTTGGAACTAAAATTAAATGTGGCTTGTTCAGGTGCAAAAAAATGTAAAAGCTTAACTGAGTCCACAGGGTCAGATTGGATGTCTCTGATCCAATAAAATCAGTCTAAATGTTCCTGTTTCCATCTTAAAGGAAGAGGTTTTCAAGTTCCAAATAGGACAATCTGTGATCATAGAAATAATATGTTAATTATTGAGTGGTATTCACCTTTAGCTTATGCCTTTGACTGTAAAACTGAATTGCAGAGCGACTGCTTGAAAAGGAAGAGCTGTGAACAATTAAGCTGTAATGGATCTTGTCTCAAAGCAGCTACTAAATATCACCCACAATATCAATTATTGATTGCCATTTAAATGAAAAGTATAGTTTCGGTTTCTAAAGTCTCTGCTGCAGGAAATATAAACTGCAGTAGTCTACATGCCGATGGATGTGTTGACTATGTTGTGCTGTTGTGTGATACTGACTATAGATATGTATGCATGCAGCCCCGCGATGTTACTTTAAAGGCAGCATTCATCACAGCTGCATGAAGACACTTGCCATCGCTTGCACAGGGAATACCAGTGAGAACAGTAACAGAGGCCCCTTGAGAGGAAAAAATTGGATTTTGCTTCCACTTTACGACATAGACAGTGTCTTTGAGTGACAGACTCATTTGCCAGGTTTTGTGGGTGGATGTTTATGCAAATGCCTCTCCTCTGTGGGCTGAAATAGCCATCCACTGACAGGCCAAAACTAACTGGGTTGAAATGCAGGGACATGCAACTGTGAGGCTGAAAGCGGAGCATAATTTACATCAAAATTTTGGGCACCGCACAACAAGGCTTTGATAAAAATTTACCAAATTAAACCAGCCCACATTAAACTTGGAATGTAAGATTTCAGCTTGTTTAGAAAGGACAAGAAACCTTCAAGAAATCCTACGATGTTTATCCGCCCCAAGGACTCCAAAGTCTGGGCCTGTGTTCAGATATTTGAGGCAATAACAGACTCATGAGAATGTTAATGTTTTCTTTTATCTATCTATCTATCTATATATCTATATATCCAAATCAGTTCACACTCAATGTTGTTGGCTAAAATGGAAGTTCATGGTGTTCTCTCTTTTCTGCTTTGAATGAGGATGGGACTACAGGGAGACTTCCTTTTTATGACAGCAGGAAATCTAAAATGATGGTTACTACTGAATTATGCATATGTTGGCAATAAACAAATCTAATTTGTATAATAAGAAGATGAGGCAGTCTTCCTCATCTACAGAGACTCATTACGTGTTATGTCTGCATTCATATAGAAACCTTTTTGAAGTCAAAGAAAACAAGAGCACAACAACAGTGGCTCTTCCTTTGATTTTTGAAGGTCCACTTATCTTTAACTCATAAATTGCAAAATAGAGAGTGGAAACTGTGATATCAGAGCAAGACATGCGATTACAAATGGTAATGCATCCTGACAAGTATATGTTAATGCTGCGGCAATGAAACAGCAGGGTAGTATAGTGTATAGAGCCTTTGAATGGGAACGGCATCATTTTTAACTCTGCACACACTTATAAAACTGATGCCATGTCACTGTGCTAGGTAGATTTGAAATTAATTCTCAGAAAGTATGTATTGTAAAAGGAAAAGTCCTTAACAGAGGTCATTTGTTCAGGACACCAGCTAAAAAAAAAAAAAAAAAGACTGAAAATTATGTATTACACAAATGCAACACACTGGTTAAAATGACCTTCTCACTTTGATGATGATGCATTTCATGGCATTACAAAGAATAATAAAATATGATCAATATAACACTTTAACATAAACATAAGATTATAGACTGCAGGCCATAAATTATAGGTGAATATAATATTTCAAAAATAACTGAATTGTGCAAGTCGATGGAGGCAATAGCAATGTAAGTTTTACAGTTTTATTAAAAGATGAGGATGTGTGTACTGCTGTGCAGTCTCTGCACCATACATGATGCTGATTACTGTTTGAGATATAAAAACACTGACGAGTAAAGAAAGGCTTGTTCTCACTTCTTATCGTCTCACAATAATTATCATTATTATTTTGGAATGTTAAACGCCTCCAAATAATATTCTCCTTTTCAAGCCATCCTCAATTGACCAGTTTCACAGTTAGCAAACCATTGAGATTTGTGGATACGTGTTAGTTCTATTTACTTGGCAGCACTGAGGGAGTTCAGTGAGAAACTGAATGCTAAACAGACGAATATGGGGCATTTTGACAAACATTTATGGGAAGTCGTGGGAGTTGCTGCAGAGTGGATATGATGTCATCACTGATGCACTTCCATGGACGCACAAAGCTACCCCTGCTGGAATTTATAACAAGAAACATGCGTACAAGTAAGGTACACAGCCTAATAAATCGGAAATGCAAGTCTCCTTACTGCTTCCATGGGATTGTAATCGTGAAGCTTTACAGTTTTACATGAGAGTCTGATGCTGAGAGGTGTGGCTGTTAGAATGATTGCAGACTGATTACTATGACTCATATCCTTGTTTTAATATTTTGATGTTATTGTAGGCTATATTGATCAAGAAAATTGTATTACAGTCGTATTTAAAGTAACAAAATGAGGACTCGCTGGATCCATGACAACATCAAAGCACAGGAGATGGGGTTGGGCGCTGGGCTGACACACTGATTTAAATGCATATAGGCATATAGAGCGATTAAGAACAATACATATTTCTCTGCCTTGATATGGTATGTCACACATTCACTGTTTTAGAAAAATCCCACAGTTTGATCAGCAAAATCCAATCAAGCAGATGAATGGCCAACATACTGCAGATCTTCACAGTGAGCTCCATATTTGGAGGGGATTTGTTTGAGCTCCATAACAATATAGACATGAGTTTAAAGTCCCGAATGTCTGCTTTAATTTGAAGGTAGATTCAACTCAAATAAAGAAGTACAGAACTGCACCATTTTTTTTTGTAAAACTATTCCACAGTGCCAAAAGTGCATGGATTGATTAGGTTTAGATTCAATCTCGCAGTCACTTTTTGTGTGTAGCTAAAAAGTCTTCCTGTTCCGTGCTTTCTAGTTGTCTGAAAACCATAAAACATCACTATCTGGATATTATACTTTCAGCTTTTCCTTCAAATTACTTTGCGTTTCAATGCATCTTGTTCATAATTCGGCTGCAGCAGCACTTGGCTCTAATTTACTCTGAGGCATTTTGCAGTACATGGTCAGGCTGGCTGAAAACAAGTAAACAAGTGTCAGGGTTATCACTCTGAGTTCAAACTGTCATGCTGCTGTAAGAGAGCATCAAGACTGGGATTACAAATCCATGTCAAGGGGACCGACAATATTGTGACCCACTTCTACTGCCATGCCAGGTTATTCCAGTTACAATCAAGTTTAATTTTATTGTTAATGGTAGAAACAGTTATATTACACAGGAAAAACACAATATCCACTCACCAGAATAGGCAAATTTTGAGCGGACTTAAAAATATAAAAAGAAAAATCAGTCTATGCTCTTCTGCAGTATTCTCAAGGTCTTATAGGGTCCTTGGGTAATTTTTATGCATGATATTTGAACTTTAAAGCAGTTTTTCCGCGGCCACATATCTCTCACAAAATTGAAGCTTTGTATTTGATTCCATCGACCTAAAACCTGGAGCAGATACATAACACAGCGATGTCTCACACTATACTTTCATTATTTGAATGGATGAGATTTATTACGTTGTCCTATGCTGTATATGTTTAGAGAAAGACTGATACACAGTGTCAAGCTTTTTGTCATATGATTCTCTGGCATATAGTCCTATATTTCACACATATCTGTTGTTGACCTTGTCCTCCCCCCCACCACAACTCCAACGTCACCATCAGACTGCAACTAGAGGTCGAGTGCAGAGGAAGAAACTACAGATGATGTGGTCTGGACTTATTACTCATTCTTCAAAAATAGAAACAAAATGTCTACATTAAAAAAATGCTGCATATCATCGCTTAATCCATGAGCTCAACATGCATTGAATATTCCCAGTTATCTTCCATTCTTAAAGGGTTCTAATGGTCAAGCCTCGAACTGAAGGCTGAAGCAAAACAAGAGATATCCAAGATTTGTACTAGAGCAAGAAACAAATAATCCATGCCTAAGATAAAACAAACAGATTCAGTGCTGTTGAGCTGAGCTCTCTCTTCCACTGAATTGGAACTAAAATGGCCTCCAAGTGTACTGAACAATGGGGGTGAGCATAATGCAGTGTGACTACTGAGTGACTTGACTGAGATCCAAAGTGAATAAAAGGCCTCACTATGTGAGGCAGCGGGGCCGAGCTGCTGCAATGCTCAGGACTATGGCAGGTGACAGTGCATCAGAACGCTTCACCCACATTCGTTTGCCAATAAAATCACGTTGCCATTTTCCACATGGCAATATAGTTTGTGTAGTCGGGAGCTGTAATGAGCAAATGAGAACTTGCAACAGATTTGTTCTTATAGCGGATGAGTGTACCTCCATATTTCCAAAGATAATGTGAGCAAATGACATATAGCATTGTTCGCCATGACAAGAGATGTCATGCAAATGTCCAGCTTCACTTGATATGACAGTGAGGGACCGAATTTGTAGACTTATAAAATATTTATTTGAGCATTTTACATACTAATTAGCTTCATTTCTTTTTAGTGCTATCAGATCTGAACCATATTATAAACCCTTATCTCGAGAAAACCATCTTATTGTCCCAGTCACCCCTGTCATCTTTCTTCCACAATGGAGCTGTAAATCAATATGACAGCACAGAAAGTGATGGTTGTGGTAGCGATGGTGGTGTCGGAGATCTTTACAATTTCTGGCTGACTGTCAAGAGTGTGCAGTCATGACAAACTTATTTCAGAAAATGAAAATCAAGGAAGACTTTCTATTAAAATAATAATAAAAAAAGATCTCTAGTGACAAACATTTTAAGAAATAGGAGTGACTGGCGCAATACTTTGTATTCGTTTTTTCAGTGGGAATGTTGTCATGAATGACACCATCCGAGGCCAAATTAACACTGAGCACCTTTTGGAGTAGCTCAGTGAAGGCCAGGCAAAAAAGAAAGAGTGACAAAGAACAACTTGTCACTTCTCTCACACAATGAGAATCCTTAACCCTGACTCTCCAAAAGAGACACATTCCCCACAGAATGAGACCAAAAAAAAAAAAAAGAAAAAGCTTTCTAATACCCACTGGCACTAGTAGATTGAGCCACCAAACAAGACAATACCTCAAGATGTTATTTATTTCCTAGAGCCACAGCAATTTGTGAATGATTTGGACAGCACAATGTGAAATGGAGGATTTTAAGCTTGTATTAGAGGTGCCGGCATCTGCATAGTGTGTGACAAGAGAGAGGGTAGATGACTAGGGGAGAACATGCTCTGCCTCTGATTGTAGTTACTGCTTGGCCTCTGAACACCACAAAATGTAATGGATTCAGTGTTTCCACATTAATACATTTTTTGTTGTATAAATGCAAAATTTAGACTGACATAAAGAGACACCGGAACATTTTTCTTTCAAGCTTTACTGACCTTACCATTCATTTTGCCTCCCCACTTATGGGATGCCGAGGCCTATCCCAGCATGCACTGGGCAGGAGGCATGATGACACCCTGGACAGGTCGCCAGGCCATCACAGAACTAACACGGATAGACAGACACGCACATACCTATGGGCAATTTAGAGTCCATTTGACTTGCATGTCTTTGGACGGTGGGATGAAATCCATGTGAGGAGGGGGAGAAAACATGCAAAAAAACTCCACACATAAAAGACTGGGAATTGAGCACGAGCCGTTCTTGCTGTGAGCGAATTCTGCCAACCACTGAGCCACTGGGTCACCCTGCTAGCCTTTAATGATAAAATGGAATACATAAACATGATATCTTGCTAAAAAACAAAAAAAAACCAAATAATCATAATAAAACTGCATAAATGTGTCATCCAACTGGTTCACCTTTTTGCATTGGATTCAAAACGCCAGGACATCAAGCAATGCAGTTCGACCTTTGTCTACATAAGCTGCTAAAATTAATAAAAGCCTTAAAAAGCCTTAAACATTTTGTTTTCTCTTTGTCTGCCAGAGACACTGATGGGACATTTCAGAGGCATGGCTGGAGTATAGAACCTAAAGCCCTCCTTTCTTTGATGTGCTCTGAAGCCATCCTCTACAAGCAACTGAGAAGATCAAAGACAAGCGATTTTTATCAAATAGAGCCCTTGTCGACTGTTTGTAATGCTTTATTCCTCATCAGGAACACCCAAACTGTCACCATGATGCCACAGGAGACACAGTGCTCTTTTAAACCCAGTGGTGATCTCCCCGTTATCCAGATGAAAACGGATTTATTCAAACCTCCCATCAACTACCCTATAAATAGAAGCTTGCAGAAAATCTTCTGAGAAAAAAAAATAAGCTGTGCTCTTAAGCTGTTATTAACATGCTGATAGAAAAAATGTCAAATGTTGCTTTGAGGCAAGGAATTTTCACTGCATATAAGCATAAATGTCAGGAAACTCCTGCAAATTTTTGGTAATATTTGCAATTTGCAATGAACACAAGATTCACTATTTGATTAAAGCATATTGGAAAAACACATGGCTGAGTTATACTTTCTGATGTTACTTGACATGCTGCTTGACTACAAGGTCGGCTGTGATCATAATTTGCATTAGGAAGTGTCTGCATTATTGCTTAAGTGTCCTGTACTGAAGAGGTAGGTGAACAATGCTCAAAAAGACTACATCATTCAACTTGATGGAGACAATCCACTTAATAAATCATGGAAATTTGGAACAAGAGTAAGAGTACTGCTTCCAAAGGCATTAAGAAGACCTTAACATTCGATGAAAAAAATTCTAAAAATGAAACAATTGACTTCATGGGATGTTACAGAAATGCCTAAAAATGTGATGTGGCATGTAAGCAAGAAGCAGGAATCAACCAAATTCAGCTGCACTCCTTTTCTTCTCTGTGATGTTCACCTATTCTCTTTGATTAGAAAACTGCCACTTGCTCTCGAGGGTACTATTATTGCAAACATAATTTTAAGAAACACTGTGCCACAGGCAGGATGGCTCCATAACATTTTTTCTATTGTTATTTTCCCCAAAATCTAAAGGGTGACTCATTATTTTTAGTTCAATATGCTGCACTGAATGCCCCTCCTTATGTCTCACAGTAAAACCGCCTCACATCTGAAGTATGTGGGATATTCCCCCAGGTTTAACCCGGTATCTATTAAAATGGATGCAAGTATGCATCAAGAATGGATCTATTTTTGTTTAATTCAAAGATCCACACAAATGTATTGACTGCATGGTTCCCACTGCTGAATAGGTTATCATAATCATTTATTGTTAAACCTTCATTGAACTATTTGTCTTAGAGACAATGACTCATACAGCCTTCTTACCACGTGAGAGAGTGAGTGTGTGTGTGTGCGTGTGTGTGAGTGTATGCCTGTGTGCGTGCATGCATGAACATATGTACATGTGTTTGCATTTGTGCATGTATGCATGCATATGTGATCAAGAACATTGAACACTGATAATGCTGATGCCTCTTGATTTAAAATACAAAAAAATTCTGAATTACATGCATTTAAATTGCCCTGTAAACCACTGACAATATCTGAATTATTGATCCAATGTAAAACACTGTCAAAACAAGCTGTTTTGCTCTTTGGTAATAATGGAAAGGTGATATTACTATTTAGTAAGTATTTGGGTATACAACCATCTTAATCTTAATCCATTTGGTAGGCCTATAATTCATTTGAATGTTGCTACACATTTGACTATGAATTGAGCATGGTTCAATTGTATTCTAACACTGTTAAATCTTATCACAAGGTTTAAATGTTGCCTCAGCAACCAATCCAATATTTTGGGATGAGTCAATATAAGCCAATACACTATCCTTGTTTCATCCTTCATCTCACTCATTCAAAGTGGCATAACTGTCAGTAAAAAACTGAGGGCATGTTCTTTAATATTGGCCACTGTGGGTCTTCGTGTGGATGACTAAGACATAAATGTACAATGCACAAAACATATCTTTGGATTTGCAGCCATTTTAACTCTCTTTGTAGTGATGTGTACAAAAACAGCCATTTTAAATTCATAGCACTGATACTGCATGTTGAATTCAGTCCAACCAAATGAAAGACCCCTTTTGGTGGTTTGGTTTGCGGTGGTGTGGACTTTACTACACCCAACTCCTCTGGCAGCTTTGTTCTAAAAGTCAACACATTTCTGAATGAACTATACATCTATGTGTGTTCTTTGTTTCATGGGCCATCGCATTGTAAACATGCAAAAAGGGCAGAGAAGGGAGTGACTGATTGACGTGCACATTTGACTAACATGATTACTGTCTTCTCTATGCAAAGAGTAATCCATTAGGTAGCCTAGATCTATTCAGCAAATAGAAGGAAGTTGAGAGGATACTCACCTTCTTTAGGAGGCCGTTTCACTTCTGCACTTAGATTGCAGACCTGCCCAGCTTGTAGTTGGGGCGACAAGCAACCCTCCGTTTGTGGATTCAAAGGTAATACCACATTGTTCAGCATAAGCATACTCTCTGATTCTCCATCGCCTAAATGCTGAGGGCAAGTGCATTTCGTGTACACGATTCCACATGTCTCCACTGTCCCTTTCTCTGATTTCAGGCAGTTTTCCAGCCATGTACAAAGCACCTGACACCCAAACTGGCTAGGGCTGGCCTTATTCAACACCAAAAACTCCACAACAGACTTCTCCTCCTCATCAAGCTTCTGTGGCGTCAATCCATTATAATCATAAGGGAAAACCCTCCGCAGTTGAACAAAATTCTTGTCATACAGCAAAAATACATAAATATTCTTCGAATCACACAGGTATACTATAGACTCGTTGACTTTAAGCAATTCATTGATCTTTTCATGTGAGTAATGATCAAACTGATAAGCAAGCAAAGAAAATTCAGAGCAGCTCAAGTCTCGCTTGTATAGTTTCAGGTAGATGCTGTATTTGGTAGGGTCTGGGTTCTCCAGCGTCCATGTACAGTTTGTGTAGTTCTTAGGAAACATTTCAGTCACCGAATATGATCCATAAATGACCCCCTTGACCAGAGTGGAACACCAATAATCTTGGGCACCAGTTAATCCAAACATAACCAGAAGATAGGTGGAAAATATATAAATCAACAGGTTACGAACAGCCTTCATCCTATGTCATTTGGCCTGCAGGGAGAGATGAGAAGAATCACATGAGGGAATGTCAAAGGAAAGGACACAGATAACATCACAGATGATGCCTATTAAGTCTCATTAATATGATTCACATGATTTATCATTTCCTATCATGAGAACGGATAAATGCCACAGCAACATGTATTTTGCATACCCATCCTGTCTCTTTTATTACTATATCATACTTTGTGCAAACATTGCCACCTTGTGGTTGCTTCAGCCATTATTTATTTATTTATTTATTTTTGGGGGGGTAAGAGGGGCAATAATGTGAGTCGTTTGGAAATTATTAATTGGGTCGAATTGGGCACGGCTTAGTCCCTGGACAAATTAAATAGAGCTGTCTATACAATGTGACATCAAAAGGCATTGTGTATAGACAAACCAGATAAAACACTTAAGTCCATGTGAGCTGTATGATTCAACTGCTGAGTTTATGTAACAACCAGCATATTTTTTGGAATCAGCCTCTTTTGCTCCCTGATTTATTTTGTTTCCTCCGACGGCAAGAAGATAATTTGGCGGTGGTCAAATTCACAGACTGAAAAATGCCTTTCTGCATGCGTCTGCCTCGTTAGTATGGCTTCTCTGTCTCTGCGCTCTGTCGGTCCACTTCACGACCTGGATGTCTCCGAAATTCAAGGCTAGACATATTTGACAATGCAATTTGATAAAGAGCCAGTCTCTCTCTCTCTCTCTCTCTCTGTGTGTGTGTGTGTGTGTGTGTGTGTGCGTAGCCTGTATCCGCGCGCGTGTGCGTGCGTATGTTCATGCGTTTGTGTGTGAGCGAAAAGAGGGAGAAAGAGAGAGAGAGAGAGAGAATGCAATGCGATGTCCTGATTGCTTTAATCCTACAGGCAATGCAGCTGTGAGCAGTGTCACAGCAGAATGTGCGTGTGTGTGTGTTGTGCGTGCGTGCGTGAGTGAGTGCATGCGTGCATGTGTGTGTGTTTGTGTGTGTGTAGGCGTTGAAATCCCAAGTAGGCTATAGATACCAGGCTATTGGAGTCCTGAGAACAGAGAAATTTATAGTTATAGGCCCAGATCTTTTGCACGATAAAAGTAACCTTCATACTACATTGGGATAATGTGTGTTATATAAGAATTTGTGGAAGCCGTTATGAGTGAAATCACCTTTTAGCCGCGAAAGGCTGACACATTCATATGATTCTACATCCCTCCGCAAGATTCATGGCCAAGGCTACATGAAAATCAGTATTCTAGTGACGAGAAATCGCTCGTCAAAAGACGGCTATTTTATTGCCAGGGCTTCTAAGAGCAATTTCGCTTCAAGAGAGATTTGGAAAATAGAGACGTGGGCTACATCTCGTGCACTGCCAATTCGGGTTCGGCACTTAAAAGTCATTTTTGCCATTACAGAGAGAGGATCAGCTCTGAAAATCGCCTGTTAGGCAGCCTAGACTGATGTGAACCGATAAAAGCTCCAAAGTGATAATGTTGAAAGCACAGGGCACATTTTTACCAGGAGTAAGCTAAACTTTAACAGAGGATGACAATATGAAAATGAGCTTTTCAGCTGACTGATCCACATGCATTAGTGTCAGAGTATATAATAATAATAATAATAATAATAATAATAATAATAATAATAATAATAA
>OMLF01057203.1:3036-18153 GCA_900302615.1 Holocentrus rufus | reverse complement strand
AAAAAACACATCGCATACTGCTGTGGAAAAAAGACGGGGGGGAGTGGAGACGCTTTTAACCCACGTTTGACCAGGCAAGGTGCACAAATACTGACAGAGGCAGCGGGGGGGGTGCGTTCAAAGACCTGAGATCACAACTAATGAAGTCGTATTCAGCGCCATTCCATGCTAGGCAATAAATAACTTTTTTTTTTCCAAATGTAAAAATAATGTTTCGTGAGTTTGAATATCCTTCAATACAGCTGGTCAGTGCAGACGTTTGACATTTGAGAAGTTTGAATTCATACACGATCTCTGATTGTTTGTAGTGCTGGGAAGAAAATAATCAAGGCTGGATCAGGCAGAGAAATCGTGCAAAATATTCTAAAAATTTAGGGAAAAAAATAGGTGGGAAAAAGTCAATATTTGATAGGTGACTGAGAGCAAAACAAGTCCAAGCCAAAACAGGCACAGCACTGAGGGAAGTCCAAGATGTCACGAATGATCCAGAGACTGAATTAAAATAGAGCAGCCTGCAGTTTAATTACATGAGACCATCACCGAGCCACCGTGAGCCGGGGAGTCGACTTTTCAGGAAATTCTAAATATGGATCTTCAGCATCATGTTAGCTCATCGAGTAAGAATGCTGGCTGATATCCACCTCCAAAACAAAGACAAGAGACGTGACGAGGTGGGAGGCAGAGGAGGGGCTGAGTTTTATATGCAAATACTGCATGTTGCACCTTGAAGCGTCTTGCCCAAGGCCACGTTACAGGAAGTTGTTGATGAAGAAGGCTCTCAGACCTCGTTGTCAAACTATCAAACAGTCACTGGTTTACTTTTCCAACCATGACCACTGACCAACCCTGTGGAATAAAATGGATGGCCAGGACAAGCCAATACACTAAACCTGCAACCAAAGATTATTTTCATGGTGGAATAATCTAATGATTGTGCTTTCCAATAATTTATTAATTATTTAGTCCATAAAGCGTCAAAGGTAATGACAAATGCACATGGGAAGTGATCAGAGCCCAAAGTGATGCCTTCAGGTTGGTTCCTTTAGTCTGAGCAGCAGCCAACAAAACACCAAACAGACCATTCCCCGTGCATTTAAAGTAAGAGATTCTCCCCAGTCTGACTGTTTGGAAGTTTCCAGATTCATTTACTCGTATTCCACATGGCAGTCATAGGAGCAAAGACCACAGACTCTCTGAGTGAACGGCTGCCCTGTACTGAACTCCAAGTCTTTCTCTCTGTCAGGATGATAGATCACTGCTGCATCACGCTGTGACGCACGGCCAGACAAAGAGAGCTACTATAAGAGTCAATTTAATAGACTGAGCTGCACAATTACAGTCCGCCTCTCACTGTAATATAACACTTACCATGCCAACATCCTTTGAAAGCACAACTATATGTTTAGTTTGTATTGTATAGACTTTTTCACTTG
Source organism: Holocentrus rufus (assembly GCA_900302615.1). NCBI lineage: Eukaryota > Metazoa > Chordata > Actinopteri > Holocentriformes > Holocentridae > Holocentrus > Holocentrus rufus. Next base: position 16,720 of record OMLF01057203.1, on the reverse strand, counting down.
TGCATCTAGAAGATACCGAAGGCAAAATGTCACACTGGTGGACACGAGGTCACACTGTCCATCTGTTTTGCTCCATTCATGATGGTGTCGGGGATTTTTGCCGTCACCTGTCTGGTCGTATCAGCTGCTACTTTCTAGATGTTTGCTTGTGTGATGTACAGCACAATGTGTGGATTTGTTATGTATTTGTACCAGCAACCCAGCAAATCGAATTTCCCTTATGGAACAATAAAGACTGGAATGGATCTGGAATGGATTTCCAGATGTGTGCTGCACAGAAATTAATCTAATTGAAATGAACTGATTACCTGTTTGACTGACAAACAGGAGATAAAGTGAACTGATCTAAAACCTTTGACGTCCAGTTAAACAAAAGTGAGTGAAAGCCTCCTGAACCACGTCTATCCGACCTTACAGGTTCAGGTTGGACTCTCACAACAACTCTCTCTCCTGTTCTTCCTCCTCGTCATGCATGGTGTGACTGTGTAAGTGAACAACAGTAGACTCTCATTCGCTTTCTCTAAATAATTTTTGGCCAGCTGCCTTTGTATTCTTTGTTTGGGTCGGCATGATAAATCAATAATGTCAGTGTCACTGAACCTGTCGAGTGAAGCGCTCACAGACACACCCCGGCAGATATGATAATAGAGCGTGGGAGGAGTGATCTCTGGTTTCATTTTAATAAAGACGCACCACAGTGAGAGCAGAGGGCGAAGTGGGGCAAATATTTGGCGGGTCCAGTGTCAGTGAGTCATTTACAAGATCTCTGGACCAAATCAAAGGATTAGCACCTATAGAAACCTGGTTTAGATGTTGGCAGACTGGAGCTTTGTTTTAACTAACGTCTTGCAAGAAACAGCCCCGCCCACACAGTTTGACTGACAGGTGACCTGTGGGAGGTGCAGCGCAAAAACACCACAGCGATCATCACTTTGCACCAAAGATGGAGACAAAATCCAATTGAAAGAGTAATTAGTGATAAGATGGAACCTGATTAATGCTAGAAGTCTTTTAGTCTTCAAATCTTGTTTTTCTTGCAACAAGGTCAATAATCTGCCAGTGGGATTAGATAATCCCACTTGTTTCCAATGCTAATCAACTTGTTTCCAGAATTTTCTTGAATCAAGTGTCATTTTCTTGATCCTAGTGGGCTGATCTGCCTTATTCTGCCTCGTTTCAACAGATTTATACTTGTTCCCAAAACAAGCTAAACTGCATTGGAAACAGGTGGGATTATCTCATCCCACTGGCAGATTTTTTTTACCTTGTTTAAAGAAAAACAAGACTTTAAAGCGGAATGATGGAGATTTTTTTGCAGTGTCAGGATGAAGTGTCTTGCTCATGGGCATTTCAAAGCAGCTGCTGACGCACTGGAGAGTCTTACTCATTCACATTAACTCATAATTCCTGTCCAGATTTTCCTGGATGGTCCAGGGATTCAGGGAGTCGCCAGTCTGCTCCTCTGACTTCTGATCTGTCTCAAAAGCTCCCTAACCTCCAATCAGCCATTCATCAAACAAGAACAGACTTAACAGCATGTTCCCTTTCATTACAACCAGTTATGTAGAGGCAAATATGTGGACGTGTAACCTCCAGTAGTCATCATAAAGAAAACAACCAATTACAGAAGCATTTTTTTCTCAAGACACCCTGCCATCACCCACTTACATCAGTTTGATGCCACCCACTTTATTTATGTCTGCTAAAAATGCTGTGCAGACTTATTTCTCAAATTAAAAAAAAAGTGGGTGAACTGATTTTTAAGTGGGTTAAGCCTCTGCAAGCAACATCCCTGACAAGTCTAAATACTCATAATCACACAGAATTAAGAATTAAGGGCGCAGCAACTCATCATGTATCAACTGCAGGTCGATGTATTAAAGTAACTTGCTAAAACGAAGTAAAAAGGTCCCTCTAAACTGCTGTGAATGTAATAAAATATTAACACAAAAAAATTACCAGAAAACATCATTCAGCAACTATGACCTCACAAGGGAGGAAACGTATCTGTTTACTAGATGACATCATAATAACATTGTCAATTATTACATTGTCATGTTTCCTATACTTATTAATCAGCAATTATTACACTGGCAGTTAATAATGTTACATCCCTTATGACGTAATAATCGTTATTCATATGTAATAATTTCATATACATCAGTTTATCACATGAACAGGTTTTAATCACTTTTTAGCCAATTTAGATGAACATAATTGACATGTTTTTACATTATCCGTCAGTTACTATTATTTATTATCAGTCATTACTAAGTGCGCAGCCTTTGACTCGGGAATGTGACATACTGTTGGTGTTATGAGGCTGTCAGGGGCCCAGAATAGCCGCGGTGAACACGTGTCTCCGCGCTCAGATCAGTTCAGCGGAGCCGTAATTAGTCCTTGAGGAGGACCAGAGGACTGTTTAATACAGCAGATAACAAGCGGCTGCCCTGCGGGTTCAGGACGGCTGTAATGAGAAGTCAGGCTTTAAAGAAAAGCAGTACAGAGAAAACACACGGGACGACGGAGCGGCAGAGGCGATATTAGATGATATGTGGGATCAATTACAGCTGCTAAATCTGGCGTTTTGTAAACCTCAGTCAGCATGAAACACCGCAGCCGAGAGGCGAGGCAGACTGGAGTTACTTTGACATTTCTGCTAAATGAAAATATCCGAACTCATAAAGTTGCTGAGACTTACGTGCAGCAGAAGTCGATGGAGTGAGGTGTTGGTGAAGATGCGATGCAGATGTTAAGTCCAGGCAGTAAAAATGATCTCCAGTCCGGTGACGGCAGATATTGCACTCTAGTAGTGCTCGAACCAGGAGCGCAGATGCACAGCTCTGCAGCCTGCACACCCCGGGGTGACGGGCCGGTCTGACACCGGAGAAGCCAGAGCCATGCCGAGGCCAGAAAACTTCACTGGGAGGTTAAATATAGAAACCAGTCAGGGTGCGAGAGAGACCGCCGCCCCCCAGTTTGGCTCTGGCTGTCACCTGGGTTAAAGGTCCAGCCGAAACAAGGCGTGCGGGTCTTCAATTCTGTTCCTGGATTCAAACAGTCGCCTACAGAATGTGGGAATTAGGAACCTGAATGCGAGATTTTCTCTCATTTCAACCGCAAGATTCAAAATAAACATATTTAAGTGCTAAGAATGTGAAGTTATGATGCAGAGTGAAGAGAATGACTGACCAAAGTGAAACACAGTGAGACTGATGATCTCATCTGAAGGTCAAACATTCATCCAAATATCAAACATGATCAATTTTACAGTTGCAAGCTGTTGATTTTTCAGAAACAGATATTTAGAGTTGATAAGTGATGACTGGAAAGTTGTTTGTCAATTCATGACTGTTCAAAACTACCAAAACTCTAAAATTTACTTTATTGGAATGTCTTAGTATTGGTATTTTGTTTATTTACTTAAACATGCTCAGAATTTAATTAGCAGTGACGTTTCTGTGAAACCTGTTTAAATTCATGCATTATAAGGAGATTCATACACTAGAAGTTTGACTGCATTTGTGACCAAAACCAACCAACTGCTTCTTCTAAATTGAGAGGGAGTTAAATAAATAAATAAATAAATAAAGTCCCTCACAGCCCTGCAGGTGGAGGATTCACCTTTTAACATCACTCTTACCATACTGTATACTGGCTTGTGTCTGAAGATGAAGGAAAAATAATTTGCTTTGTGAATCAGACTGAACGTCTGGACGTTCACAGTTACAGATGGTATTGGAGACACGACACAAAGGTCAAAGGTCACACAGGCTGGCTCAGCAGTTTGGAGAAGCCCCTGAGCTCTGTGAAGGTTCACTGTCCTCATAACTTCAGTCTATAAAACATGGAAACTTGACACAGATGCACGCTCCACTGACCTTCTACAGTGTCTTCTGCATAGACTGAGCAGCTTGTGTCATGTAAGGTCAGAGGAAACATCATAAACACAAGCAATCCTCTCTCATCTATCAGTTACACTGTGGCAAAATCAATCAAGACGTGAGACTTTTTCCAACAGCTTGAAAAACATGAGCACAGAAAGCACTGATATCAGATATGGCCAATTTTAGATACCATGCAATTCAGAAATGAAATTTAATTATTAGTGATTAATTCATTAAAGTTTCCAGTTTCCCATTAGCTGGTGCATGCTGTTTCCCTCTCGTCCTAATAAATAAATAAATAAATAAAGTTACAAAACTACACAAACAGTTAAAAAATGGAGCAAAAACAAGGAACAAAATGACAACCATGATGACATAATGACACCAAAATATTAAAGTAGCAACAAAAGAACAATGCAGTGGCCAGTTTTTTTTTTTTTTTTTGCAAATGTGGCTGTCTTCTGAACAGTCCATGGTGTGTTCACTGATGCTTGGAAAGTATCAGTTCTACAAACAAGCACAAGAGGTCAGTGCAGCATCATCCTGCTGTCTGAGCAGCAGGGTGATGATGCCTTCAGGCAGCAGCCACAGGCTCAGTTTTTATCATATCACCAGTAACACAGCCACTATGACAGTGTTTAGAGTGTCACTGCTCCACTGGGGCAGCTGGGGGAGAAGTGCCTTGCTCAAGGGCATTTTGGGGATAGTTGTTCAGTGTGGAAGGAGAGTTTCTCACTCTCCAGGGATTTAAACCAGCAACCTTTTGTTCGCACCTTCAATCTCTTAATATGGAGTATAACAGACTATACAGATTTATCCTAAACTGTCCATTTCAGATTCGCTGTTTATGTTTGATGCACTTTACTGTCCAATGAGACCATTGGTTTTAGTTTATATTCAAATATATTCATCTTAATTATCCTCGTTACCAAAAACAGCTTCTGCATCTTAGACACACATGTCAGTTTTTGTTTTTTTCCCCCTCTGGTTCCTAAAAGTTCTAAAGAAATTAGGAAAACGTCTTCTGCTTTTAAGGCTCCATCAAACTAGAATAAATTACCTGATTCTTTAATATCATCACTCAAACTGGTTTTGAATTCTCAGGCTTCTTATCTCAAAACAGCTTTTGAGATAATTGATGTCAGGCATGATTTTTTTTCTTCATGCCTTGTTTGTTTTTGTCTGGTTACACACACACACACACACACACACACACGAATCATGTAATAAGTTTAATTTGTCTGGACTATCTGTAGAGATTCCTCGACTGAAAAGATTCAACTCATAACTTTTTGTTTTGTTTGAATGTTTTGTATTCTGTCTTTACTGTGCGACCTCCTTGAAAATGAGATGATCCTATCAATATAAATCTGCAGATTAGTATAATCTGAGAACAAAACAAAATTCCCTTTACTCTTGTTACAATAACATCCCCTTTACTGTTTCCCCTTATACCCACTTTATGTAATGCTTTTACTCTAATTACAGCACAGGTCTTGTTACTCCCTTTGTGCTGGATTACAATTAACCTTTAAGTAATCATCAGTGTCATCCCATTACATGTACTCTGTTATTCCACGCCACACACACTGTTCAATAACACTCAGCTCTTTTTTTTCTGTGGGGTCTCTGGGTCGAGTATGAACCCATCTCTGACTCATCCTCTTCGATATTTCGTCTAATCTAACTTTAATTGCTTGGCCTCAACTCTTAACTTTACTTTTAAAGATTCATTTCCTCAAACTACTTGAAAGCAGTTCTGCTCCGCTGGCTCCACACGGTACCCGCAGGGCTTCAGACGATGGTAATTTCTTGATGAGGTGCTTACTCACCCAAATCGATTCTCCCCCTTCTTCTCATCTCCTCCTCCTCCTCCTCCTCCTCCTCCTCCTGTCATTGTCTCCACGCCGCTCAGGCCTCGTCCTCCGACACGCCGCCCGTCTCCTGCTCAGTGAAAAAGCCTGTAAGACATGAACTGAGTAACAGCCAGCTTTCATTTTCCCCGTGTGGGAAATGCCATGTGGAAATGTCATTGGCAAGAGGAGAGAAGGGAGAAAAAAAAAAGCAGGCGTAATGAAATGAAAAGAATGAGACAAAGTGGAAGAGTGGCGGATAAAAGACAAACAGCGGCAGAGCTCGGAGGTGAAGTCATTACAGCCGGCGTGTGAGAACAGGAGCCGGCTCCGTCTCTGGAGCCAGCTAATTGAGCTCGGATGAGTGAGAGGAGACACAGGTAGGAGCTGCGTACCAGCGCGTTGTTCCCCCTCTTCCGTGTGGATGACTACGAACAAAAGGGCAGACTCTCTCCCTAATCAAGCTAATGGAGTGGGAACAAGCTGGTGGCTGAGCGGGATGGGCAGCGACAGGTAGAAGGGCCTGAGGGGGATTCAGCCAGTCAGGGAAACAGAGACGGGGACTTGAGCCCGGGCTCCTCCGCTGCCTCCTGATTGACAGGACACGGGATGATAAAAAGCCCCGGCTTGTACTGTCAGATCCATTAGCAGGTGGTTCGGAGTGTGAGGAGCACGCAGTGACAAGCACCGCGGTTCATGTTACCCTAAGAACAACCCTGGGACAGATATTGGTACAACGGTGAGCTCGTTTGACGAATAACCCGCCAGGACAGCGAAGGCCCGCGGTGAACAACCACTAACCAGGTCTCCTACCTGCTCTGTGTTTCAGCCCCTCTGCCTCTGTGTGTGTGTGTGTGAGAGTGTGTGTGTGTGTGAGTGTGTGTGTGTGTGTGGGAGGACCCAGCTGCAGGACGGGTGAGCAGATCCTCGGCTGAGAGATGACCCTGCAGAGGAGAAGGTCACAGTGGTGAGTGAGTCTGGCTGGGATCTGTGACCCAGACTGAGGGAAGTGATGAGTGATGGATAATGTACAGTGTAGGGTTAGACTGATTTATTGATTTACAAATATGAGCCTGGTAACTGCCTTTTTTTCCAATATCAGATATTGATGTGGCCTTGCTGTACCTCTACAATATGAAGGTTGTTCTCCAGGTCTTTTTAAAAGATTTTTAATATTGTTTTACTGCATTTCTCTCATCTTATTATTTTGCATTTACAAAGTTTTGTTCATTTTGTTTATTCAAATATTTCATTATTCAATTAATTAATTAATTAATTAATTGATGTATTGCACAGTGATTTTCAAATTTATAGATATTGAATATCGGTGCAACATCATGGCTAAAGGCAGTTTCAGTAAAAAAAAAAAAAATCATATTAGTGGAGCCCTGGTACAGTGAGGTGTTCATTACAGAAGAATAAACCTGGACAGGGTGAATCCACTTGAAATCGAGGGCTTGCTTATCTTTAATGGGATTATTTTATCTTAATGAGCGGCTCTCTGTACATTAACCTGCTTATTACACGGCTAAGTACCGATGACATCATTTGAGCCGCTTATGGGACCAATAAAAGTGTGATATTAGTCAGTGATGGGTTGAGATGAGGATAATTTTCTTTATAATGATTTTAAAGGTGCACTTTGTGAAATTGCTGAGGGTCATTTGAAAAGAGGACCATTTAGACTCAACTGACAAAAAAAAAAAAAAAAAAGTCAAACAAGCACGTGGTTTGAGTCTACATGGTTCTCATCACCAGACTCCCTGATCATTTACACAATTTTTCTGTGTTTTTGTCTTCACTCCAGTCACTCCTCAGCTTTCCAGAATGCACCTTTAAAAGTTTAATTGAATTACTTAAAGTGAATGATGTGAAGACGAAGTCATCACAGGACTGGACTCTGATTAGCTGACACCAGCAGCTCCTCTAATTCAAATGAGGTGAACCTGCTGAGTGGAGGCTTTCAGGCTGAAACGCTGCAAACTGGCCTGACTGGAGGGATTTGAGTAATTCTTTGGTGGGAAGAGACCGTCAGGACTAAGTCCAGCTGTGATGTGTGTGTGATGTGTGTGTGCAGCAGACGCTCTGACACCGCCTGTGAAAGAGATGGGAGTTTTAAAAAATGCAGTAACTTTAGATTGACCAAGTAATTTACAAGCTTCCATAAAACAGCCGGAGCAGCAGGACTGTCTGCAGCGATCAAGGCGGAACGTCGTGACTTTTATTCAGAAATAACAAACCTCAGAGAATATTTACTCAGCCAGCCAGGAGTCAACAAAGCTGTGTAATATTCATCATGTAAAAACGTGAAATTTTATTGATCCCTGCAGGAAAGTTTTCTCTTCTCTTTTGGGGTGCTGGTTTCTGAAGTCACTGAGGCCTGGTCAGCTCAGGGCCGCTGCTCCCCAACTGACCTCTGACCTCTTTGTATATTTCACTCCGATTAATCTCCGTCTCTGTTTTATGACTAAAATGGATTCAGTAAACTAAATCGATACAAAGTAATGATTTTGATCCCATTTTGATCCTGTCAACTTTGTAACTCTTTTTTCATCCCAGTGTGATTATCACAGGTCACATGATCATTTCACTGTACTGGACAGGACCTATCAAAATATAAAAGACACAACATTGACATTTCATTCTGAGGGTACCTGACCTCTCATGTGCAGTGATGATTATTATGTTGCATTTGTCAAGTGAAAACATGACAAATGCAACATTGTATCTCCTGTGACAGATTACAGATTAGGGAATACAGATTACAGATTTGAAGAATTCCAGGGCCATCTGTGGGTTGAGGAATATTAACAATAATAATAAACTATTTGTACAACAAATTTTATGAGAGTTTACAAAGCATTCTACAGAGAATTTTTACACAACATTACAGAAACAATTGTAATTAGAAAGTACTTCTTTTAATCTTAAATTTTACCTTTGTAAATGACAAATATCTGTTGCTGTTTTCTTTTTTGTATTCTAATTGTTTAATATCCTGTTGATTTAAGTTGTGTTTTTATGTCCTGTGTATTTGTTTTACTCCTGTCTCGTTGTTAAGCAAGCTGCCAAAATAAGTCCCATTGGACTGTGCTGACTGGCTATAAAGTATTGAATCCTGAATCAAGTCATATAAGAGTTACTACAGGAAGCAGATGAAAACAGCAGGTTTTAAGAAGTGATTAAAAGATGAGGCACTTTGATTTATGACCCTTGAGCTTATGAAACCCTTTCATCATAATTATGACTGTAATTTTTAACCTGAAAGTTTTTCACAGACTCTTAAACATATTTTTCACATACCTGGTCATACCGGTCATGCTTCATGCTCAACATGCTGATCTGTTCCTGCATGCGTCTGCCCTCCTCCCCACCAGGAGCCCCAGCCTCCTGCTGTGCTGCATGCTGCTGCGGGCCGCCCTGCAGCCGGACTCGCTCCCCCGGGCCTCCGCCATCAACCTGCGGCGCTTCATCGGCTGCGCCGTGCGGGAGTTCACCTTCCTGGCCAAGAAGCCCGGCTGCGGGGGCCTGCACATCACCACCGACGCCTGCTGGGGGCGCTGCGAGACCTGGGAGGTGAGGGGCAGGGAGGCAGCTACTGTACACACAGCAGGGAGGACACACACACACACAAACACACATTCACACAGGGGAGTATAATGTAATCATGCCGAGAGGTGACGCAAGGAGCGTTGACAACTTTACACAAAAGAAATGAGTCCACTGTTTGCATCAGCTTGAATCTAAAGCGAGAGAGACAGAGAAGACGGATGAGAGGAGGACTGAGCCAGCTGGCCGGCCAAACACAGAGAGAGAGAGAGAGAGAGAGAGAGAGAGAGAGAGAGAGAGAGGCGGACAGACACACACACAGACACACAGGCTGATAGCGAGGTGATCCCCACAGAGAAATTTTGTTTTATTCTCTGGCCCTCTCCACTGGGAGGTCAGTGCAAGGTCAGCTCGCAGGGTGGCAGAGAATCAGCTGCTCAGAGCCAGAAAATAGACCAATATACCAAAAGATAGATAGATAGAAGAAGAGAAAGAAGATAGATAGATAAAAAAACAGACAGACACAGACAGAAAGTTTGTCTGTGTCTGCCATATATTGTCATGGTTCTCCATTCTGGTGACATTTTATATTTTTCTTCAGTATTTCAGGCTCTGACTAAATAATTACCCTCTTCAGATTTAATGTCCTCATGACGCTTTGAGAAAATCCTTTTAAAGCTGACGCATGCTGCTAATTCACATTCATGTCACTTCACGTCTGACCTGTGCGGCTGCTTTGTCATTGGGGTTTAGTCAGCTGGTTTGCTTCATGTGAGGGTTCTGTTGTTCTGTGTGTACATACGTGTTCATAACTGTGTTCAGACGGCGGTATGAAGATCTATTCGCTGTCAGCTGTAATAACTGGCTGGGCGAGCCTGAAGTGTAAATCCAGCATGAGAACAGAGCTCTACAGTACAGAGGACTTTAGAGAGCCCCACAGCTGAAACCGAGTTAATGCTGAGCAAGAATAGAAAGTACCGTGGAATCCAGAAATTGAAGTGACAGTAGTAGTTTTCCTAACAATGCCTCAAGTGCGTAAAAGAGACGATTGGATTTCATAACTTGCCGGGTGGAGGTTAGAAAATGCTGCGAAATCTCAAGTTTCATCAGGCGCATTGTATTCTGTGACAAGACACATTAGGAAGCTCATGATTCTTTCTGCTTTATTACTGCGGTCCGGCGAGTATGCATATAGCAGACCCTGGCTGTTTTTGTGTGGCTCTTTTGAACCCCCCTGGAGGAGGAAACTCATCTTTTCACCTGCTGCCTGCACACAGAGGTCAGAGCGCAGCGTGGGGATTCAGCGCTTTAGGACATGAGGGCAGACACTGGGGGTCACAGGACGTCACATCTGGACTCTTACGGTTCCACTCACATCTGCATTCGGCTGCAGTTCTTGAGCAGAGCAACTTTCAATTAGTGCAGTGGATTAGGATTAAATCTCCACATCGCCAACATCACAAGCAATCAGAAGAGGCTGTGCATCATGGAGATCCCTGGTTTATTGTTTGTGTGCATATAATGACTAATTATACAGCAGCCAGGCAAGAAAAAGAGAGATATACCTGAGAAATACTCTTGTGATGTAGCTGCAGATTGATGTAAGAGTTAATAATCCAATAAGGTAAATTTGTTAATTCACATTACTATGATACAGGAAACTGTCTTCAGCCGTTGCCCCTTGGGTCTGCAGCCCTGTTTTATTAGTCACTTAACACATCCTCCTTGACTTTTCCTCAGCATTTGACGATATGTACAGTGCATCATGTGAGTGGCAACCAGCAGAGCAGGGTGAGGGGTCACAGCAGGAGGCGGGGTCACAGCAGGGGGTGGAGTCACAGAAAGGAAATAACCAAACGAAACACAATGCACTTGCCCTTAAGAAGGCCTAATAATTGGGGCGCTCTGGTGACTCACTGTGCAGAGGGAGTGCCATGTAATATTCCCACGGGTTCATTTCTAACCTGCATCCTCTGCTGCATGTCATCACCTCTGTCCTTCCTGTATATCCACACTGTCTCTGTCAAATAAAGCAGAAATGGCAATAAATAAATAAATCTTAAAAGAAAGAAGGCATAATAATCATATAATAATTACACACAGCAGTGGGTAATAAAATATTGCAGATGAGGTAATTTCATAAATAAGTATCTGTCCTCTGCATATTGCCTGTGTCTCACTCTGCCTTGGTGGGTCGTGCAGAGGAAATGATGAACCATCACGATGCAGTCGGGGCAAAATGAGTTCTGAAGTCTACGTTGTTGTTGACTCACTCCCTCGGTCCCTGAATGATCGATATCAGAAAGTTCACTTGAGTTATCAGAGTAATTGGACAGCACTTAAGATGATGATTCCCCTGAGGGGAAGTGCCAAGGTTGAAGTCAACAAGGGCATGCTAAAATGACTAATGAAACAGGCCTGAGTCTTTACTGCAATTCACAATGAGCTGGAGCTTCAAAAGAGTCAGATCAGGCTGAACAGTTTGTTTAGTGGCTTCGTTAGGGACAACGACCAACGGCCACACACACTTATTCAGTAAAGCAACTGATGTTAATATTATTAACATGTAAATACTAGCCGATGCAGCTTCTACTATATGTACGAGCTAGCGTGCAAATCACAAACCAGCTGTGTTTGCAGGATGGTGATCGTAAACAGATACCAACTAGCTAACTAGCTAATTTACTAGCTAACAAGCTAGCATTTCCTAGTGAATCAGATCAGTAATGAAATGTCCAGTTCCCTGAACACAACACAGAAATTCAATTAGCTGAGTTTAGTATCTGCTGATGGACGTCACATATTTAGAAATAAAACCAGCTATTGTTGCCAAAGACCTCCAATATGGCTGCCAGGAGCTAAAAGCCCTCTTAAGTTAGGAGTGAAATGTAAATGTTACAAAATATTCTTTTGATGCTTAAATTATACATTTTTGTTCGAGGCGTCTCGGCTGAGGAGATTAAAGAGGACAGGTCACATTTTCTTTACATCTATCACATCACAGTGTTGTGGGTTTGGGTGCTAGCTACAAACAGTTAATGTGAACATGAAGAATGAACCTGAAGGCTCATGTGTGTTTCCTTTTTGCAGAAGCCCATCCTGGACCCTCCCTTCATTGAGTCTTACCAGCGCGTCTGCACCTACAACGAAACCCGGCTGGTCACCGTGCAGCTGCCCAACTGCTCGGCTAACGTGGACCCGGCGTACACCTACCCTGTGGCCCTGAGGTGCGACTGCGGCGTCTGCCTCACCAGCACCACCGAGTGCATAACCTCCGTGTGACACTCCCACCGGACCAACACCCACTCCCCTTCTCCAAACACCCACACCGCTGGCAGAAAACAAAACAAAACAAGAAAAAAAAATATTACTTTGTCTTACTATTGGTGGAAAATGGGAAAATGGCAGGTTGGAGTTTAAGTTCTGGAAACATTTCTCATGTAAACATTTCTCTGAAGCAGAAAGACGGGGACGGGGGGCCATGGTCATTAATGAATTAATAAATAACTCATTGTCATTTATATGTTGACCAGTTTCTTTGTCACTCAAGTTTGCCAGTTTTAGCTAACTTGCGCTCCAAAACGGTTTTCTTTGGCTCCGCCTACTGAGATTCAGCTCAACCTGAATGTTCCAGAGCAGTTCTGTCTCAGAGGAATGTTTGCAGGATAAAAAACTCCAATCTGCGGGAACTTTTCAGCAGCCACCAGGCGAATCTTGGTCAATTTTGGCTGGTATAGGTTTTTCTGCTCTATTAGCCACTTTGTTCAGTAACCAGTTTACCGTCTATATGCTCTTTCCACCTCAAATATCATATTTGGTTGTTAGAATAGTGAAGGCAGCTTGGGTAATATGGAATCATCAGCCATTGCATGTAAATGACAAAATTCATGTTAGCTTCCTGGTCTTCTTTTAATGTAATCCAAATGTACTGCTCAATAAATTCAATTCATTACAACAGTTTTGTGGATAACTTTTGACTTGTGTTTCTTTTCTCACTGGGTTTCTGCTCTATTTCTGTTCAACAAAATGTTGTGGGTTTGGTTCAAATATAAATGTGAGAGCTGGCCCTTTGATTTAGCTCTGATTTTAATTAAATCTACCTCTCAACCTTCTTATCCACAATCAGAAAGCAATCATAAATTTATAATCAAATGTAATCCTTTAAAGTTTGTAAGGAATTTTAGTGGACAAGGTGGACAGCACTTCCCACCAAACGGTCAACACCTGAGCCCAAACGTGCCGCACGTGTCACGAGGCCAAATCTGTTTGTCCTCCGGTGGTTAAAACGACCAGCCGAGGTTCGACTGGAGATGCAGACATGTACAGGGACAATTGTCAGACCTTCCCTCTCCATCGAAGTGCACATGCCCACAAACACTCCAACCCATCCTTCTT